>JAPQWV010002352.1:0-58104 GCA_027422505.1 Craterostigma plantagineum | reverse complement strand
AAAAACAGGCTCCCGAGCTTGGTACGACGTCCTTTCAGACGTCCTTGTTCAGTCTGGGTTCAAGAAAGGATCTCTGGATACAACTCTCTTCACCAAGCGGAGTGGTCCGGACATCATGATTGTGCAGATATATGTCGATGACATCATTTTTGGATCGACTAAACCACACTATGTGAAGAGTTTGCAGAATGATGAAAGAGAAGTTTGAAATGGAGTATGATGGGCGAGCTGAATTTCTTTCTTGGTCTTCAAGTAAAGCAACTCCCGAAGGAATCTTCATCAAACCAGTCCAAATACATCCATGACATCCTCGAGAAATATGGAATGAAGGATGCTATAAGACTGCTGCTACACCTATGTCTCCCTTTGGCCGACCCGACGCGGGACCCATCTGGTGCTCCGTTGACAAAACCGTCTATCGTGGGATAATAGGATCTCTTCTGTACCTCACTGCTAGTCGACCGGATATCGTTCTATCGACAGGAATCTGCGTTCGTTTTCAGGCTACACCGAAGGAATCACATTTCACTGCTATCAAAAGGATTCTCCGCTATCTCAAGGAACACCCAATCTGGGTTTGCGGTTACCCCACTCAATCGGACTTCAAGCTGGTTGGATTCTCTGACTCGGATTAGCAGGATGCAAGATGGACCGAAAAAGCACCTCTGGAGCTGCACACTTCTTGGGCGGTAAAATCGTGAGTTGGTCTTCTCGGAAAATAAAAACTGTGTTCTCAACTTCGTCGACGAGAGGCAGAATATGTCGCCGCCGCTAATTGTTGTTCACAGCTTTGTGGATGAGAACCCAACTTCGAGATTTTAATTTTCATGTTAATAAAATTCCCATTATTGACTCGAATAGGCGATTGCGATGGCGAGTAATCCAGTACATCACTCGAGAACGAAACACATAGATATCGTCACCACTTCATCAAAGAACATGTCGAACAAGGGACGATTGAATGCACTATGACACTACCGAAGATCAACTAGCCGACATTTTCACAAAAACCGTTGGATGTCAAACGATTCCAACACCTTGTGACTATGTTGGGCATGTTGAATATTCCGTTGTGATCAATCGCCCTACATGAACTTTGATAAAGTGTACATATGTCTTTTCACTTCACTTCATTCTCTATGTGTCACTAAATTATGTCTCTCAAGGGGGAGTTAGCTTTTTCCGTTATTTAAAAAGGGAAATTTTCAAATTAAGGGGGCTGAAAATCTATTTAATTTTTTGGTCAAATGAAAGTCAAAATTGGACAATTGAATTTTCGGTTGAAATTTTAATTCTTGGTCAAACTGGGTCAAATTGGACCAATTTAAATCCAATTGGACTAAATTTTGACCAAGCCCACGAAATTCAGCTCAGGACTCAATTTTGACCAAGCCCGCGAATTCGGCCCATTACTCTAATTCTCGCATAATGAACAGTCACAAAACCCCAAACACTTAACTCTTTTTCACAATCTTACAAATACCCGAGAAAAATTCAAAACTTCCGCACCCTACTCTTCGAAAATTTCTCAACATCTTGCGTCGTCGTCGTCTTCAAATCCGTCTTCAAACTCTGTTTATTTGCATTCTCCGTCTCAAAATCAGCTTTTCGGTATGACATCCAAAATAAACCCATTTCCGTTCGTTTAATCCAGTTTTTGCCCGTTTTGTTAAATTGTTTAGGTTAAAATTAATTTTTTCTCGGCCTAAAAATCGGATGCATGTTAGGTTTTGGAGTTGAGTATTTCGTACGCCATCTGTCTCCACTCGTCGAGCTCGTTGATCTGTAAGTTTCGCTTTTCACCTGCAGATTCAAATCAAAATTTAGTTTTTTAGCGCCCAATACGCCTTGTGTTCAAGCTCGACGGGTAGATGACAAGATTTTCGTAAACAAGTCTATAGTGCGTAGATCCGATAGGCGTCTTATATGCTGTTCGGTACGCCCATAAAGCAGCATCGTTTAGCTTGTTCGGCCAATCCCGCCTATGGGTTCCACGGTCTTCTCTAGTATACGCTCAGCTCCCTGTTCACGACCTCCACTTGGCCGCTCGCTTGAGGATGGTATGCAGTGGTAACACTATGTTTAACGCCGTATTTCTCGAGCGTCTTTGCAAATTGGGTGTTACAAAAAATGCGTGCCTTTATCACTGATAATGCAACGAGGCGCGCCGAATCGTGAAAATCAAGATTTCAAAGTTTAACGATACCCTAGCGTCATTAGTTGGTAGCGCTTGCGCTTCCACCCATTTTGACACGTAATCGACTGCTACTAGGATATATCGATTTTTAAAAGATGTCGGAAACGGACCCATAAAATCAATGCCCCATACACTAAATATTTCACAAACGAGTATTCTGAGGCATTTCATTACGCTTAGCGATATTACCTGTTTCGTTGGCACCTATCGCACATTTCTACATACCTTTGTGCGTCATTGAAAATTGTTTGGCCAGTAGAATCCACATTCTAGTACCTTTTGTGCGGTTCGGTTGCCTCCAATAACGACCTCCGCACGGTCTCGTGTGGCAATGTCCCAAGATATCGATTGTTTCGGGGAAGGTTACGCATCGCCTGATTATGTTATCCGCACAGATCCTAAAGAGATAAGGATCATCCCAAAAGTAATACTTCAAGTCCGAGAAGAATTTCTTCCTCTGGTGACTCGTGTAACCCTTGGTAAGATCCTAGCTACAAGATAGTTAGCAATATCGGCATACCATGGAAGTTCATCAGGGCCTCATGTATAGCGTAAAGGTGTTCGTCGGGAAAGTAGTCTCGGATAGTCTCCTCTTTTGTAACCTCGCATGGTGTCTCCTAGTCTCGACAAGTGGTCTGCGGCAAGATTCTCCGTTCCCTTTTGGTCGCGGGACTCCACGTCGAACTCTTGGAGTAGTAGAAACCATCGGATCAGCCTCGGCTTTGCATCCGGCTTCGAAAAGAGATGCTTAATGGCCGAATGATCCGTGTAGATGATGACCTTCGATAGGATAAGATACTGACGGAACTTGTCGATTGCAAACACGACTGCAAGCAATTCCTTCTCGGTGGTAGTATAATTTGATTGCGCTCATTTAAAGTCATGCTTGCGTAGTGTATCGGCTGAAAATACTTTTCTCGTCGCTGTCCCAAAACTGCACCTACTGCAAAATCACTGGCATCTCACATTAGTTCGAAGGGTAGCCTCCAATCCGGGGTACCATGACAGGGGCATTAATAAGTTTATCCTTGAGTAGAGTAAAAGCATTCATACAATCGGCAGTAAACTCATAAGGTACATCTTTTTCTAGCAAGCGAGTTAAAGGTTCTAGCAATTTTAGAAAAATCCTTAATAAATCTACGATAAAAACCAACATGTCCTAAGAAACTTCTAATTGCTTTTACTGACGATGGTGGAGGTAATCGTTCAATAGTTTCTATTTTTGCTCTATCTACCTCGATTCCTCTAGCCGATATCTTATGACCTAAAACGATACCTTCTCTAACCATAAAATGACATTTTCCCAATTTAAAACAAGGTTCGTTTCCTCGCATCGTTTAAGTACCGCCTTAAGATTGGAAAGACATACTTCAAATGAGTTACCAAAAATCGAAAAAGTCATCCATGAATACCTCCATTCCTTTACCGATTAATTGTCGAAAATGGCCATCATGCACCGTTGGAAGGTGGTCGGGCATTGCACAGTCCGAAAGGCATCTGCTGATATGCAAAGGTTCCGAATGGGCATGTAAAAGTTGTTTTCTCTTGATCTTCTGGTGCAATCGGGATCTGCAAATAACCTGAAAGACCATCAAGAAAGCAACAAAATTCATGACCAGATAAACGCTCAAGCATTGATCAATGAATGGTAAAGGAAAATGATCTTTTCGCGTCGCGTCGTTTAATTCTGGTAGTCAATGCACACTCGCCAGCCTGTAACAGTCCTTGTTGGAATGAGTTCGTTTTTCTCGTTGGTCCCACCGCGTCATTCCTTCCTTCTTCGGCACCACTTGAACTGGGCTTACCCATGCGCTGTCTGAGATCAGGTATATGACTCCCGCATCAAGTAGCTTTATTACCTCAGCTTTACTACTTCCTTCATGTTCGGATTTAGACGCCTTTGATGTTGCACCACAGGCTTGAACTCGGCTTCCATCAGGATCCTATGCATGTAGAAGGTCGGGCTGGTTCCTCGAATATCTGATATCTTCCATGCGAGAGCCTTCTTATGCTCCCGTAAACAGGTCTAGGAGCATAATCTTCTGATCCTTTTCTAAATTTGCCGCTATGATCACTGGAAGCTTTGAATCGTCCTCCAGAAATGCGTACTCCAAGTGATCGGGTAATTGTTTGAGTTCAAGCTTTGGTGGATCTTCAATTGAACATTTTTCTCTTTCCTCTTCTTGCTCTGGTGCACCTCGATGGCAGGTCCGCCTCGTCTTCATCTGCGTCTATTTGGTAAACTCAAAAGATCGTTCATGCCTTGGCTCTTCAATCTCTGTTAATCCTGACATCGAAGCAAAAGTTTCTGGTTGTGATAGTCCTGCAATGATAAAAAGTCATTCCATGCATCAATGTAAATCGTCTAATTTCTCGGAATTTTTCATGGATTCGGTCATATCGAATGTGACTTTTTCGCCATCTATAGTTAACGTCAATGTTCCGTTATGAACATCGACCATGGTTCCTCAAGTAGCGAGGAATGGCCTACCCAAGATTAGAGGAATATTTTCATCCTCCTCCATATTGAGAATAAAAAATCTGCAGGAATTATAAATTTTCGACCTTCACCAGCACATCTTCGATGATACCCTAGGATACTTAACAGATCTACGCTAATTGTAAACTCATCCTAGTGGGTTTGGGCTCTCCTAAACCAAGTCGTTTAAACATAGAATAAGGCATTAAATTAATACTTGCTCCTAAATCGGCCAATGCCTTACTTACGACTAAATCGCCTATTAAACATGGTATAGTAAAACTCCCTGGGTCCTTAAGCTTTTTCGGTAGCTTGTTCTGTAGAATGGCAAAGCACTCTCCTCGCAACTCAACGGTGGAAACGTCTTCAAGCTTGCGCTTGTTCGTGATAAGATCCTTCAAAAAATTTGCCCAACGGGGCATCTGTGCCAAGGGCATCAACAAGTGGTAAATAAATATGCAATTGTTTAAAAATAGCGAGAAATTTACCAAATTGGCCATCAACAATTTCCCGTTTAAGCCTTGCCGGGTATGGAATTTTGGTTGATACGCATTGACAGGGGCTTAGACACAGTCTCCTCTGTTTTGTCGGCCTCGCTGCTCGGTTGCGTGGGGTCAACGTTCTTCTTTGTTTTCTGCAATTCCTCGAGCTCTCTCCCTTACGAAGTGTCACCGCCTTTACATGGTGGTCCTTTGGATTGGTCTCGGTTGTAACTTGGCAACGAACCGGAAGGATTGTTGGATTGATTCGGCAATCTGCCAACTTGCTTCTCTAAGGCCCGCAGGGAAGACTCGGTGTTGTGCAACCGTGCTTCTTGATTATCCAAGCGAGAGTCGAGCTTTCCCATAGCTTCTCGAGCATTCCCTCGAGCTTATCAACGCGATTATATGAGGTGGGCCCAGCATTGGCGCCATGGTATCCTTGCGTTCTTCTTTTGAAATCCTGGTGGAGCTTGTTGTTGATTACCATAGGCAAGTTCGGATGAACTCGGTTCGGGACGTAGCTTCGTTGGCCTTGGTAGTTACCCATGTAGTCGACTTGCTCCATCGAAATAGTGGCTGGACAACGGGTTGCGTCGTGACTTTCGCCGCAGTGTAGCGCATGGCGGAGTATAATTGGGTATGCATGAGGAGGTGGAGCAGCTGCAGAAGTCCTCGGGAACAGTGTACCTGCACAGCATTAACAATCGGCTTTGTTGTTAGCGTGGGTAATAGC
The DNA here is from genome assembly GCA_027422505.1 of Craterostigma plantagineum. NCBI lineage: Eukaryota > Viridiplantae > Streptophyta > Magnoliopsida > Lamiales > Linderniaceae > Craterostigma > Craterostigma plantagineum. Next base: position 52,213 of record JAPQWV010002352.1, on the reverse strand, counting down.
GTATTCATCAATGTTTGCATTTGGAGGTTGTTAGCTGCGATTTGTTGTTGGAGCGTGTCGAACTTGGGTTTATCGCTGTTGCATTATCGACATCGTACATTCCCGGTGGTTTGCCTCTATGTTGAACTCCTGCGCCGGAAACTATTTGTGCTATATTCTTCGATCAGATTCCAGCCTTCGTTGCGCTTAAATTGCATAAGCCTCCGTTGCATGCCCCGCCAAGTAGTTGCACGGTGATATCATTCAACGATTCATGAAGCCGCTGAATCAATTCGCTCTTCGTCATACCATGTTGTGGAAGCGGTTCAGAAGCGTCTTGAAACGTGTCCATACGTCGTATAAATTCTCGCCTTCCTTCTGCTTGAATGCCGTAAGGTCCATTTTAAGTTTCAACACCTTTGATGGTGGAAAGAAGTGTGTGTGAAGGTGGCGTGCATCTCGTCCCAAGTGGTGATGGATCGTTCAGTGTCAGGACCCATCGTCCAACCTCGTAATTCCGTTCTAATCCTAAGTATCTAATGCTTATTATCGCGCAAAAGCGTAATGCGAATAAAATTTTTCTTCTTCTTTTAAACTACGTGCGGAAAGTCTTATACACATGTCAAAGAATGTTCGCAAACGTTCTACAATTCCTCGTAGTCATGTCTATACAGAAGACAAGTGTGTGTGTGTGTGTGCAGCCAAAAGCTTCCTATGCGCCCGGCCTTCACAGGTCGTCACACACACTCCCACCTCAAAAGCAGCGGATAGCTTCAAAAGATCTGCCTCGCATAAAAGTCGGATCACGTACCGTGATCGTCGGTACCTACAACACGTAACATAAACGATGAGCCACCGAGGCTCAGTAAGGAATATGCATGTATGCACGTGTCCTAACGAACGACAATCCACGCCGTCGTTTTCTAATGCTCATACTCTTTTCTTACACTCGTACTCTTTTTCTCATACTCTTACTTCATACGGGCCCTCGGCTTTCAGTCCCACTATGCGACATCTATAGAGATCTCAAGTGTGGAGGTTCACACACTAGAAGGTCACCGAAGGAATCTTCCCTTACTCAGTGTGGCCTCCACGCGAGCGCTTCTCACTGGTAGCCAACACCGAGGCCACTAACCACGGAGGTCACCCGAAGGAATCTTCCCTCCGGGTAGTGCTTTACACGCTAGAAGGTCACCCGAAGGAATCTTCCCTACTCAGCGTGTGCCCCGGGCCGCATCCTCCAGGTTGCATCTCCCGCATACGGTAATTTCCCCAAGCCTCTTTATACAGGCCTTATAGCTTCATTCGCCTTACTGGCCGCATAGGGGAAGCCGTGACTCTTCATTCGAGTCGACACAGACGCCAATATCGGCGAGTTATACATCGCACACAGGCGATCTTACGCACGCTCATACTCGCGTCTTATACACTACGCATGCGTGCAAATGATCATGCTATGCTCATGTACGTATTCTAATCATGCCATCATGCACATAATTTAATCGTATTATACGTATACATTTCATACAAAATTCACGAGCACGTAATTCACATAATTGTACGCAGGCAAGTTAGTCGTAGTTGAATTCTACTTACCGTCATCCGAGAGTACTTAGGGTTCTCCTTGTTTGCTCCTAACGTACGACCTTACACATAAATATCGTCGTATTAGTGTCGTGCCTTTATAAGGTACCTAAGTCGTATTATATTTAATAGGCTAGACTGTAAGTCGTTAGTTTCAATTTGAGGCTAAGTCCCTGCCCGACCAATTTCTAAATTATGTTAGTATTAAATTCTTAATCTAAGGAGTTCGGCGAAATGTCTAAGTACTGTTCGATTCATCGATTTGTGAAGCTTGGAGACTCCCGATTTTAGAAATCGCCATGTTCTTCACAAGTTGCAAATCGCCGGTTTTGACTTCTATTTTGCCTAGATTTCGCCCGATTTCCTTTGTATCTTCAAGGTGCCCGATTTGATTTGCATGATAACTTCCATCGGCGATTTGTAAATCGCCGTGTCTTTCCGTCATCATGACGTCAGCCCGAAACCATGCATGGGGTAAGGATTGTTTTCGGCCGATTTGAGGGTTTGCAAGGATGGAAATCGCCCGATTTCCATGCATGAAGTGGTTAGAGCCTTCGGCCGATTGGAAATCGGCGAGTCCTCAAGTTGCGGCAAATCGCCCGATTTAGGTTTGCTAACCTAAGTTTCGGCGATTTGTTCTCCTAATGCCACGTGGAGTTTCTATTTCAAATCGCCCGATTTGATGCATGCATTGCTCATGCTCGATTCGACCATCAATGCTTGTCGGTTACCCTATTTGTTAGGGTTTCCATTTCGCGCGATCTACTAACTTATGTATTCAATTCCTATGTTATCCTATCTTTCAATGGTCGATTTGTGGTGTGTACAAGCTAAAATCGCCCGATTGTTACCTAGCCCCCGATTCTACGAGCCTTCACTCACTTACCCGAAATCACATTCGTCGCCCAATCTACCCAGAATTTCCAAGTTCCAAGTTTACTCTACCTTAAAATCGTTAATGCACCCCAAGAATCGGTCTTATACTAAGGTCATAAGCCCTCAAAAATACGTTAACCTACCACAATCCCCAAAGAGACCCTTAAATACGTTTCTACTTTCCAACTAAGGTTTCTCCCCATCAAGCTTACACCTTAATTTCTCAGTTCCATACATTTTCGAGGCTAAATGTTTAGATAACCTAAATTACGAAATTATAAGAGTTGTAAGGGAATGTTTCACTTACTAGCTTCGATCTTCAAGCTACTTGGTGTGTCTTTTGAGTGGAATTCTTCTCGGCTCCTTTCCTTCTCTTTCTTTTTATTTTCGTGGGTTTTCTAAGTGAAGTTGGAAGTTTTTTGGGGTTTGTTAGATAAGATATTTTTCATAGGTGTTGAGGGTGGAGCTAGGACATAACGTGGCTTTCCTATTTTAAGGAAAAGTTGTCCCTATACTTTTCTTTTAATAGTTTTGTGTATATCATTCGATTATAGTTCCAATTTATCGGGTGTTCGACCTAGATTTCTATTAAATTTTCAGATCGATCGACTTAATCCGTCCTAGGCGTAAATAGCCCGATTTCGGCTCTTCAACAACCCTCGGCGATTCATTCTATGATCGCCCGATTTTCAATCACATTAGCTCGAGCTCGGCGATTTCTTCTCCTTGCGCCACGTGTGATTTTTATCGTAATCGCCCGAAATGAGGCTTAGTAGAGCTTGATGAGATCGCCATATTCCTACCCGATTTATCCTATGATTTTAGCTTCTAAGTATAAGAGAATCGGCCGATTTCTAATTTTCTCAATTTAAGCTCGGCGATTTTCCATATTCTTTACACATTGAAATCGCCCGATTCTAATTGTCTAATTTGAGCTCGGCGATTTCTCGTGTGCGTGCCACATGTACTAGTGATAAAAATTTCTAAGTCCTTATAAACACATAATCCTAATTCATAGCATATTTAGGAATTAAAATCGTACAGCATGAAGTCATATAGACCCAAATTAAGGGCACATAAGTCACATAGTGCACATAATTCATATGAATGCGCATATAGTACGAGGTCATACTTCGCTAATTTATTGGCCCTAACGCTTACGGAAAATCGGGTGCTACATTTAGGTAGTAGATTATACCACTCCTTGGCGTTACCTCTTAGGGAGAATGGAAATAAGTAGAGCCGGATCGTTTCAGGGCTTACTCCTTGTACTCGTATTGTGTCCGTGACGGATAGGAAGTCACGTATGTGTCGGTAAGCGTCTTCTTCGGAGAGTCCATCGTATTGAGTTGTTGTCTGAATCATTTGAAGCCAATGATGTTTCAGCTCGAAGTTGTTCGGGACTTGAGGAAGGACTATCGCTGAGCCGACCGACCCTACGGCGTTGTTTTCTCCACATCTCTCTCATTGGAGGCTCTCTAGCTACAAGCGGCATATCGTCACGATCTTGAGTCGCCATTTCGACTCGCCTTGCGTTTTCTCGTAGGTTATGTCGGAATGTTCTTTCGATCTCCTGGTCTCCTTCAACGATTGGTCGCGAGGGATTCCTTCGGGTCATGCACGAGCGTTCACGTACCTACACAACAAAATAAAGATAACAATAGCAATAAGAAATTTAAAAATAAAAACCAAATTATATTGCTAAAAAATAAAAATAAAAATAAGCGAGTGCTAATAATAATAGGGAAATAATAATAACTATAATAATACATATTGTTTTTGTAATAATGATGATAAAAAATAGATATTTTGAAGAAATAATAATAATAATAATATTAATACTAATAAAGGTACCTAGACAAAAAGAAATTCGATTAAGCAAAAATATATACATATAATATATTTAACAAATATATATATAATATATATTTAACAATATATATAATATATATTTAATAAGAAAATAACAGCAAATAATACTAATTAAAATACCAAAATAACGAAGAAAAAAAATAAGTAAAAATAATAAGCGTAGAGATAATAATAATAATAATAATAATAATAATAATAATAATAATAATAATAATAATAATAAAGCTAGAATAATAAACTAAAGTTCTCCAAATATCAATAGTTCCCCGCAACGGCGCCAAAACCTTGATCGAGCGGATCGAGTAATAAAATAAAACGAATATCGACGAACTAACTACGCTCAACAGGCAAGTGTACCTATCAAAATAGTATAGAAATGGCAAATATTCGAGTATCGAACCCAAAGGAACTATATATTTAGAAAACCGTCGTTTAAAATATTCTAGTAAATATTTTGGTTTGATAAAAATATAAATAATAATAAACTAAACAAACGATAAATATGAAATAGCGAAAATGGGGTTGGAACGACTTTATGGAAGCGAACGTATTTGAGATTTCGAATCCCCCTAGCTCGATCGAACGAAAAACGAGGTATACATTTTAGCTAAATATTATACCGTGAGGATTCCTATGGTATGTATACGAGTTTCTACGATTGGGCGAAACTCGCTTCGACTCGTTACAACTAATCTACGTCTTAAATAGCCGGGCAAGCTTCCCTAACTTACTTAATCGCAGACCGCATAAAAACACAATGAATCCGCTATTAGATTTGACTCTAATCCGGCGGGGTAGTTCAACCTATCTCTAACGATGAGTTTATTCCGCTCGTTTACGAGTGGTCTAATCGTCGCCTCTCTCGAGCGTAGCGTTCGATTTCCCAACAATTATTTCGACCATATAGACATAATCAAAATAATAGCATAAATCGTAACCGAGTCATAATAAAAGCATATTAATAATACGTTCAACATACGTACGATCCGATAGGGTTCATCTAATCTCAAATACTACGGGATTCAGCTACTCATATTAAATATTAACACAACGACGAGCGTAAATAACAACGAGAAAAACATGTTTCTTCCCTGAATTTCGGCTCCGAGGTTAATCCTTCTTTGAGGACTTTATCGAACAGGTGGTGGACGTCTCAGCTTCTTCTTTTCTTACTAGTCCTTTGAACTGCCCGCTCGCTACCCTACGCCCGCAACCCGTCACACGCCAAGCAGCTGCCCTCCTCGCCTTCGCTTCGCAGTCCACAAATCAGCCGCAACCTCACACAAACCAACCGTTCGACCCGGTACAACAACCTCTTCGACTTACAATCGCAACCACAGCCTGCTGCTCACAACTCTCGTTCTCGGCCTAGCAAAAGAATATACAGAGCCGAAAGGTGGGTGATGAGTGTCTGCGTCGAGCGAAAGTAAGGATCTCTTCTTCTTTTTTTCTCTTGTTTGGGCTCACTTTTTGCGCCAAAATTTTGCTTTACGGTCCCTCAAATCTGATCCAGCCCGATGTTCCCGGTAGTAGTTCTTCTTTCCCAATTTCTGTCGAAAATGAAATATAAACGTATTTTTATGATATTCAAGGAAATTTAAATAAATACCAACCGTTAGTACGCTTTTGCGGGATATAAAATACTGTATAAATTTCCTTTATCAGATCTGCAACAATTTAGAGAGCTTTAGGTACCCATTTAAACATGGGTCCTCTCAGATTAGCAGAATTTTTTTGTTCTGATATAGTTCCTAAATTATTACTTGAGGGAGTTTTGATAACCCGATCCACTTTCGGAGAAGTGGGTTTGGGTTCGACCTCTTTAGGTGACTTGGCCTTTTCGGCTTTTGTCGACCTAGGCGAGATTTAGGAACCCATTGGGTTGAACCTTGCAGGGAAGATTAATTTCAGCACGTACAAATGCTTTGCTAGGTAATCCCAAAGTTTCATATATATCTAAATAGCAAACCACGAAACCCTTAATTGCATAAGAATAGAGAATTAAAATAACAGAAGAAAGGAGAGATTCATCCAAGGGCAAAGAGGCTTTCGAAATTCAACTCCTTAGCAAATCTATTCTAAACGTGAACTAGGTAAATTATCTCATCTATCACATGAAAATCTTATATATTCAGTATGTTAAAGTTTATGCTTTATATAAGTAGAAATTAGTTCTGGAAAATTTTCAAAATGCTTAAAATAGCTTGGGTAGCGTTATTGTGTGGCTAAAGATAAATATATAGTGTTTGCATGACTTCAAATGCTAGGCTTGAATTTCAGATTTTCGGACATATCATGATAGGTGTAAACTGATGAACTTTGGTGATTTTCTGTGTAAGAACAAGGAGTAAAACCCTAGTATTAGATAGTTATGTTTCAACAGTGGAGAGTCTTCGGTATTAAAGGAGGTTCTTAGCATCGACATTAGAAAGTTTTCGATGGCATCTTATTATTAAAAAGGATTTCAGTGTTTAGCTGTTTGACCATTTGAAATTTCGCAACCTTAGTATTTAATACTACAAAGTTTTCGATAAAGTATCAAGAGTTCAATCAGTCATGAAGATTTCGAGTTCGGTGACTCATAGAAGTTTTCGCGAATAACAACACCTATAAAGTTTTCGTCCTTCATAGAAATTTCGAGATGAATTATGAAAAGACTGCGAGATGTATCATGAAATATTTCGACATTTTCAAGGATTAGATCTCGACATTTTATAAGTATGATTATGAAATCTCGACAAATGATCTCGACATTATTTATTTGTAATATCTCGACACCTTATAGAGTTATGAAACACTTCGACATTATTATAGGCCTCGATATTGTTTAGTGATCTCGATATTTGCTTTTCAACAATGAGTCTCGACATTTTATAAAGATTTCGATATGTACCTTTCAAAAGATCTCGGCATCATCAGCAAGGATTTCGACATGACATAAATAATTTCGACACTTAAAATAATTTCAGCATTTTAAAAGTTTTCTACATTTAATAAATTCTCGGTATTTTAGATTTTGCAATTTCTTTTGATATTTTAGGGTTTATTTATTTTTAGGGATTTCATTATTTTGAGGTTTTCATAAATTTTAGGGTTTTGATAATTTTAGCATTTTCGAAACTTATATAACTTAGTAAATTATTGATGTGAAAATATTGTCAATATTCAGAGGATCGAAGCATAGGAAGTTTACCCGACTTCGTAACTAATTTCAGGTGGATCATCCATCTACAATGCGTAAACACATATGTGATTTATGTGCTTTATGTGATACGATGATTTATGTTACTTACGTGATTTACATGATTTATATATGTTTTATGTGAAACAACGTTTTTGTGTACCATTATATATTTGCATGACACGTGCATATCACCTGAGGGCGAGAGATGATTTCCACCGTATTGAGACGATGATGATTCGAGGCATTGTTAAGTGGGGTAGATTGAGATTATCGTGATGACTTGTTAGGCTCACAGATTACCTGGCCGAGACAGACGTGATCGATCTGTCTACTCGGATGTGGTCGGTTCGAGGTGCAAAACGCCAGATGTTGACTGTGATTTATATGGAAATTTCGAGCATGATATTGGATACGGGTGTTATCACCCATGATATTGGATACAGGTGGTATCAGAGCGTAGGCTTTAGATTCTGAAGACTGTCCATGTACTGCCGCTCAAAAGCCTGGAGAACCAGCCTGGCCTGTAAGTTTTATTGATTATGTGATTTCGTATTATTTGATATATGTGCTTTCTATGAATGATTGTAGAACTAGTTAAAATGCCAAGGACACGTAGAGAGGTTGGCGAATCTACTCGTAGGGCAGGGTCTGAGTCCCCACCGAATGAGGACCGCTCTACCATCCATCAGTTAACTGATTTGATCGGACGGCAGTCCGATCAGATTAACGACCTCATTCACCGTCAAAATTCCTCGGAGCGTCACTCCTCCCCGGGCCTAGAACGTGTAGAAGCAGCCGGGGAAAGGTTCCGAAGGTTAAATCCCCCTGCCTTTGAGGAAGCCGCTGATCCTACCTATGTGGAGGATTGGCTTAGAACCATCGAGAACATGTTCTGCGTCAGCCATTTACCGGACACTGAGAAGGTGACATGTGCCACCTTCATGTTACGTGGGAACGCGAGCCACTGGTGGGACACCATTCAGGTGCTCGAGGATCCCACTACTATGACTTGGGATAGATTCAAAACACTCTTTCGGGGCAAGTACTTTACCGCACCTGATAGAGCGCAGAAGCTGAACGAATTCATCAACCTCAAGCAAGGAGGAATGTCAGTGGCGGATTACATCCGGAAGTTCGAACAACTCTCGAGGTTTGCGCCACATATAGTGGCTACAGACGAGCTAAAGATTGAGCGTTTTCTGGAAGGTCTCAAACCCGAGATCTTCCGAAGCGAAGCATGTACGATACCGAGGGAAAGACTTACGCTCGTATCGCTGAACGAGCAATATTAGCTGAGCAAGCAGAGAGTAGAGTTACCAAGGCTCAAGATGCAAACCGAAGAGCAGAAGTGCAACAAGGAGGAGGGAATCAGACACGCCCGTTCTTTAGCAAGGATTTGAATAATCGTGGGAATCAACTAGGCCCGCAAAACTGGAGACCGAGGCCAACCAAGGAGCAGTTGACGTTTTAAACCGAACCCAAACACTATACCTCAGTGTCGACAGTGTGGGCGCTACCACTATGGAGTATGCCATGGGACACGACCAAACCCAACTCCACAGTGTTTTCGATGTGGAAAGATTGGCCACTATGCCAGGGTCTGTAACGAGAAGATACCACAATCTCCGAATCAACTTTTAGTCCGGCCTCCACCGGTACCAGCACGTGTTTTTACTTTGACGAACGAGGAGACTGAAGCAAACCCTTCGGTAGTAACGGGTAAGTTAACTATCTATGACGTGCCCACTTATGTGTTGATTGACTCTGGGGCCACACATTCGTTCGTGTCGGCCAAGTATGTGGAAAAGGTGGGAGTCTCTCCTATCTTATCTGAATGTAATTACGTAGTTACCTTACCACACGGTGATCCGACGCGCACTAACCAAGTGCTGGAAGGATGCTCCGTTAACATTGAGGGTGGAAATCTGAGCGTCGACATGATTGTGATCCCAATGAATGACTACGATGTTATTTTTGGGATGGACTGGCTTTCGAGATATGGAGCCATCATAGATTGTAATAAAAAGGTCGTAAAATTCCAACTGCCCGAAGAAGAGTCACTTTTTCGGGTAAAGCCAGCTCGAATCGTATTCCACGAATCTCTGCGCTGAAGGCTCAACGACTATTGAGATCCGGTTGTGAGCCTTATCTCGTATATGCGGTGAAGGCAGAGGAATTACCTCAGCCAGAACTGAAAAGCATAACGATAGTTAATTAGCATACTGATGTATTTACAGTGATCTCCCGGAATTATCCCTTAAACGAGAAATACGGTTCAGAATAGATCTGATTCCAGGGTTTTCCCCTATTTCTCAAACTCCTTATCGCCTAGAGGAGTGCGCAGTGGAAGCGTGGTAGGAATATAAATATGTATGCCTAGAGAATGTAGAAAATATGCGGGCGAGTTCAGACATAGAGAAATTATTGACCTTAGAAAGTTAGGCCACATATTTAAAAGTGGCGTCTAAATTTAGTAGGAAAGGTGGTTGATAGGGTACTGATAAATCAAGGGATAGGAGAAATCGTTACCCGAGTCATCCGCTTCGGCGTAATTTCGGGGACGAAATTCTTTTAAGGGGGGAAGATGTAATACCCGTAATATTTTAATACGGGATTTTGTTGTAAATAATATGTAGATTTTGTAAAGAAACTAAAGTGTTGAAGCGAAAATTATATTTCCGCTAGCTGAATTAATTTCGAATTTGAACAAAGAGTAAACTACAAAAGATATAATTAGCACAAATTAACTGGGCTTCACTTAATAAATAAAAGTTAGGCCCAAAATCATTAAAAGATAACAATGGAAGAGCTTACTTAAGCTCACGGGAAACGTTCATCATCAAACACCTAGTCTAATCGATCACCAATCCAAAGTTTCATATATATCTAAATAGCAAACAACGAAACCCTTAATTGCATAAGAATAGAGAATTAAAATAACAGAAGAAAGGAGAGATTCATCCAAGGGCAAAGAGGCTTTCGAAATTCAACTCCTTAGCAAATCTATTCTAAACGTAAACTAGGTAAATTATCTCATCTATCACATGAAAATCTTATATATTCAGTATGTTAAAGTTTATGCTTTATATAAGTAGAAATCAGTTCTGGAAAATTTTCAAAATGCTTAAAATAGCTTGGGTAGCGTTATTGTGTGGCTAAAGATAAATATATAGTGTTTGCATGACTTCAAATGCTAGGCTTGAATTTCAGATTTTCGGACATATCATGATAGGTGTAAACTGATGAACTTTGGTGATTTTCTGTGTAAGAACAAGGAGTAAAACCCTAGTATTAGATAGTTATGTTTCAACAGTGGAGAGTCTTCGGTATAAAAGGAGGTTCTTAGCATCGACATTAGAAAGTTTTCGATGGCATCTTATTATTAAAAAGGACTTCGGTGTTTAGCTGTTTGACCATTTGAAATTTCGCAACCTTAGTATTCAATACTACAAAGTTTTCGGTAAAGTATCAAGAGTTCAATCAGTCATGAAGATTTCGAGTTCGGTGACTCATAGAAGTTTTTGCCAATAACAACACCTATAAAGTTTTAGTCCTTCATAGAAATTTCGAGATGAATTATGAAAAGACTTCGAGATGTATCATGAAATATTTCGACATTTTCAAGGATTAGATCTCGACATTTTATAAGCATGATTATGAAATCTTGACAAATGATCTCGACATTATTTATTTGTAAGATCTCGACACCTTATAGAGTTATGAAACACTTCGACATTATAAGTTCGACATTATTAAAGGCCTCGATATTGTTTAGTGATCTCGATATTTGCTTTTCAACAATGAGTCTCGACATTTTATAAAGATTTCGATATGTACCTTTCAAAAGATCTCGGCATCATCAGCAAGGATTTCGACATGACATAAATAATTTCGACACTTAAAATAATTTCAGCATTTTAAAAGTTTTCTACATTTAATAAATTCTCGGTATTTTAGATTTTGCAATTTCTCTTGATATTTTAGGGTTTATTTATTTTTAGGGATTTCATTATTTTGGTTCATAAATTTTAGGGTTTTGATAATTTTAGCATTTTCGAAACTTATATAACTTAGTAAATTTATTGATGTGAAAATATTGTCAATATTCAGAGGATCAAAGCATAGGAAGTTTATGCGACTTCGTAACTAATTTCAGGTGGATCATCCATCTACAATGCGTAAACACATATGTGATTTATGTGCTTTATGTGATACGATGACTTATGTTACTTACGTGATTTACATGATTTATATATGTTTTATGTGAAACCACGTTTTTATGTACCATTATATATTTGCATGACACGTGCATATCACGTGAGGGCGAGAGATGATTTCCACCGTATTGAGACGGTGATGATTCGAGGTATTGTTAAGTGGGGTAGATTGAGATTATTGTGACGACTTGTTAGGCTCACAGATTACCTGACCGAAACAGACGTGATCGATCTGTCTACTCGGATGTGGTCGGTTCAAGGTGCAAAATGTCAGATGTTATCTATATATATATATATATATATATATATATATATATATATATATATATATATATATATATATATGGATACGGGCTTTATCGGCCATGATTTATTGTGGAAGAGACGACCTGGTAGGTGGCCATTAACGTGATCGATCAGTGCACTACCGGCGTAGCTTACCGCTGATTACGGGTGGAATCACGTGACCACCCATGATATTTATTGCGCGCGTGAGCCTAACCATGGGCCCCATATTGTGATGTGAGATGGGAATGTAGGAAAAAGAAAGAGTGTGCATGGCATGTGAGATATTGGGATTGGGATTGAGCGCACACTTGCATACATGCATTTAATTCACCTACTGGGCAAATCGCTCAGTGTTTACGTGTTGTAGGTACTGAACCTGACGCTGCTATGCGTCAAGGATGAGGCGGCTGGTGGCGGTGCTCCACGGACTTTTGAGGGCGGAGCGGTACATGGATGAAGACCTGTGGAGCGACAATAGGGTTTTGTTCTTTGGACTTTTTGGGGCTTCGGCCTTTGTATTGACTGATTAGGTGGACGACATTTTGTCGTAATGTATATTATTTTAGGAAAAGTTTTAATTAGACGGGCCTTCCGCGGCTTACGTTGCGGAAATCCGCCACTAATCCTAGTTAGAAAAGTAGGGTTGCTACAATCTCCGAAGTCCTTGAAGGAGTTGTGTCCTGACTATCAATAATTCTGCACCGGTCAGCATGGAAGACCACCTGGAAGCCTTGTCACAGAATTGGCCTATGCTGAACAAGTTATGGCGGAGGCGTTCGATGTATGAGACATCTTTGATGGTCAGATTCTTCAGAATGATATCCCCAAGTCCTAGAATCGGGGCTGAATCGTTGTTCCCAAATCTGACTTTGCCGTTTGGTCGGTCTTTGTACTTGCTCAGCAACTCTTGATTACCAGTCATGTGTGTGGAGCAACCAGAGTCGAGGTACCACACATGATGGATCTGCAAAAACAATTTAGAGAGCTTTATGTACCCACTTAAGCATGGGTCCTCTCGGATTAGCAGATTTAGTTTTGTGTTCAGATATGACTCCTAAATCTATTTTTGGAAGAGTCTTAATAAAACATTGCACTTTTGGAAAAGTGGGTTTGGGTTTTCCCTCTATATGAGACTTGGCCCTTTTGGCTTTTGGCGTTCTAGGCGGAGATTTAGGAACCCATTTGGGTTGAACCTTACAGGGAAGCCTAATTTCAGCATGTATAAATGCTTTGGAGGGTTTGACTGAGGAAAAAATCTTTTCTTGTGATAGTCTCCTAAGGTGCTTGGGGGATTTAATTTCTACAGGATACCTTAGGTGAGTACAGTCATGTACGGCGCCATAAGCTTTCTTTATGGCTGGATATTGTTTCCTACGAGTCTTCCTTGTGGCATTTATTTCAGAATGATTAGTAGTAATTTTCAATGCAGAGCCTATTTCGAGATTTTCACTTCTATAGGAGATAGGCTGAAGTGAGCACGTAGAAGCAATTATTTTGAATGTAGAAATGGCTCTTTTATTACTACGACTGTCTTTTATTTTGACAGAAGGAATAACATGTTCAGAAACATTTAAATCTACTAGCTCCTTCTTTATTTTAGGACTAGACACTCTCGTCTTCGTAGTCGGTGCTGGCTCTACGCTCCCTGTGGACGTAGGTGAAGTAGACTTAGTCTTAGCACTTTTAATAGAGTTATTAATGCTCTTATGATCTTTTGAAGGCGATTTTTCTATTTTCACGCTTTTAAATAATAGCGTGTGAGGTACTTTGGGAGGACAGGGAAGCCTTGAGATTTTCCATCTCTTTAAAGAATTTTTCTTTTCAGCTTCGAAATTCTCGCGTTCTTTTTCTAACGTTGCCTGTGACTTCCTCGTGGTGTGTTTGAGAGTTACGAGGTAGAACTTGAACTGAATTGCAGACAGGTGTTAGAGTTTCTTTCCTATTTTTGTCCCTTTCATTTAGTTCTTTGTAGTCAAAGGGGATTTCTGAACCATGTGGACCTTGTCTAACGGATGAATCGAAGTATTTTCATAAGACGATTCAGTAAAATTTCTAAGAGAGGTTATTCCTAAGCCCATGTGTTTAACATCGTATATTTCTTTCTTTTGTAAAACACACGGGTTAGTGAAACTTATGCCTTCTATAGGATTATAGAACTCTATATCCTTGGGCTTGTTCAAAAATATCGCCTGTTCGGATTGTCCCCTACGCGTAACTATATCGTCCAATTTATTTACTTTGGCATATAGTTTCTTGCGTACCTCACCTAGAAGAGCATAATTATTTTCCACGGTTAGTTTAGCGGCTTAGGCATCGAAATCCTTACTAAGCTCGCTAATCTTAGCATTTGATGTTTCTAATTGAGCTTCTAAGTTAGTGATCTTAGAGGTAGCTTCGGTTATCGTACAATTTAAAATGGCTTTCTCGTTGAGATTTCTAACCAAGCATTTGTAGTTATTTGCTAGCCTATCTTCTAATTCCTTAATCTTTTCGCTCTGTTGTCCTAGTTGAGGTTGACTAGTCTCCCTAGAATGGAGGCTATTAGTAAGTTCATCTATTTTTACACTAGAGCTCCTAAGTTCTTCTTCGAGACTATCTATCTTCTCCTGAGCTCTCTCAAGTTTGTTTCCTTTATACTTTTCTGCTCACATTTCATGTTAGCATATTGCGTTTGATATGATTCTAACATGGTCAGTAATGTGGAAGGAGTGACTACCTCATTTGAAGACGTGGATGCGTTGTCGTCGTCCGTACGAGGGGATGTTTCGGCGTCCAATTTGTTGTCGAGACGGGCCATGAGGGCTAAGTTCTCTTCTTCGGAGCTCGACGTGTCCTCGAGCCATTGGTCCTGTTCGGCCATGAGAGCTACTCCAGCTTCTTTCTGTTTTGTCAATTGAAGCTTCCTGAAGTAGTAGTTTGCATCTCTTTTCTTTGGGAGAGTGCACTCTTTGGCGAAGTGACCTGTTTTGCCACAGTTAAAGCATTTGTTAGTCTCTTTGGTTCTTGACCTCGGAACTCTCCGGAGCACGTTCTTTGTTCTTGGAGCTTGTAGTACGAAGTCTATTGGCTGAGGTTGAAGACTTCTTCTTGAAGTACTTCTTGCTCATCATTTGTCCAATGAGAGCTAACTGTTTTCCAAGGGCTTTCATGTTCGGCTCGATGTCGGAGTCCGATTTATCTTCCGACTCTGATGATGAAGGTGGCCTAACGATCTTTTCTATTCTTGATCTTGTGCTCCTCTTCTCCGAGACTGAGGCAACCGTGTCATCGGTTTCATTGCCTTTCTGCTCTTCGGTAATCTCGCGGATATCATCTTCATGCTGAGCGAGCTTATCGAACACGGCATGGACATCCAACTCCTCTAGATCTTTATTTTGTCATATTTGAGTGGATATTTTCTTCCATTCCGTGGGCAGAGAAGATAGAAATCTTATGTTTGTCTTCGTTATTTCTATCTTCCTCATCTCATTGAGAAGAGTGAGGTATCGTTGGTAGATTTCGTATAGACTCTCCTCCGTCTTTGCTTTGAAGGAGTCGTAAGCAGTGAGAATGCTCGCCTTCTTGGCCTTTATGCCAACTTCCGTCCTTTGCATCATCCTATGCAGCTCATCCCACATCCCTTTGGCCGATGTAAGGCTGTCGATTTGTCTGTATATATCGTTGGGAATGCCCTACATAAGGGTATTCATGGCTACTAGTTCTACCTTAGCTCGAGCTCTTTCCTCCAAAGAGTATTCTATAGGCTTCTTTAGTTGCCTAGAAGCTGGAATTACTGGAGTAGCTGTTTCGTCCCCGGGTACATGAACCTAGAACTGTGCCCGTCCCTCTTCAAGGGACTGCAGTAGATTTTCGGCTTGATCCTTTAGAGCGATGAAATTCAGGAAGCGGCTTCTCCACACTGTGTATTCGCCTCTTTGCAAGATCGGCGGACGGTTGTTATTTCCGAGTGAATATGCATCCATGTTTGTATTATAGTAGTCGAGTTGTTGTAGGATCTTCGTTGATTGTTTTGAGGATTGAAGACGATGTAAAGTGCTTAACAAGTGACGAAATTTGTTAGTAGCGTTTGATTCGAAGATTAGATCGACAATTATTTTCGATTCAATCTTTAGAGTATGATCGAAATTACTTTCATCGATATAGAATGTATTTACTGTTTTCGTGCGAGAAATTTTGTCAGCGGAAAATTTTACGAGCGAAATAAATTGCCCAAAATCGTTCAGTCGAGAAAAAATTCCTGATCGTGAATTTATTTTGATCGTAAAGAAACAGTACGTTAGTAAGTTTCTCGACAAGTCAAAATAAATCCGTTGACTAGAAAAGTTTCTCGCGTATAAATGATTTTCGACTGGTCAAACGTTAAAAGGTTTGACTGAAAAAGTTTTTCGAGTGAAAGTTATTACGCATGCAAGGTCAAAATTGGTCTAACTCGAAAAGGTTTTTCGCTGGATAATGCTCGAGAAATATTTCTAACTAAAAACGTTTCTGCTGATGACGATTCTAGCGCTGACTTCGTATTCTGACCGAGAAAAATTCTCGCTAAGTTTATCGATCGAGAAACTAATCCGATCGCAAAACCTAGGGAGAAAAATTTGAGCAATCGAGAAAAATTCACAGAATACGATTAACACAAATTCGAGCAAAAACAAAGAATCAGATAGTGAAGTTTGAGGTAATTGCTCGCAATCAAGTGCTAATCACGCGCGAACAAGCAATTAAACACGTTATGAAGCAAAATATATCGAATTTGATCAAAATCAGAACGTGTTCTTCATGTTCTTCGTCAACAGTAAAATTTCAGAATCAAATTTAATCAAATTCGACGTTCAAACTGCTACTGATTTAGTCGCAATGATCATTTATCACTTAATCTAGCACTGAAACATCAAATTCAAGTCAATTAAGCACAGAATTAAGCTATTAGATCGAAAAACTTTTCGCGCCAAATCTGTTCTTCTATACAGTGTTCGAAATACAATTTCGATCTAATTATAACAATTTACGATTCAAAACCGAAAGAATCTGCTCTGATACCAATTGTTAGGTCCTCAGATTAACAACTCTACGATCCTAGGCTAGAATCCATAGTAATTCGATCGTTTAGATAATCAAATGAATTCAATTGGAGTGAGAAAGTTACTGTTGTTTCTCTATCTAGAAATCGAATTGCAAGCCCTTCGGATCAATTCTCTAAACTTTCTCTATTCAGCACAATTGATTTACATGCATTTATACCAAACAAACTTGGTATAAATATCAAACTAGTCCTAATCTAAGGACTACTATACAAAACGCCCCTAATTACAAGGACAACTAATAATATCAAGCACAATTAAAACGTATACTCTACAAAAACACTTAACATAGAACATTTAGTAGCACACATGATCAGGTAAAGCACATATTACGGAAGATTCAACATGCCTAATTTTCCGACAAGGAACTGAAATCGTTTTTCATCCAATGCCTTGGTGAAAATGTCAGCTAGTTGGTACTCCGTTTTCACAAAATACATATCTATGGTGCCTTTTTCTACATGATCTTTGATAAAGTGATATCTATTGTCTATGTGTTTTGTGCGTGAGTGATGAACAGGATTGCAAGTAATAGCGATGGCACTCTGACTATCACTATATATGGGTATATTACTTAAATTGTACCCATAGTCGCGAAACTGAGTCCGCATCCATAGCATGTGGGAGCAACAACTGGCGGCAGCCACGTATTCCGCTTCGGCCGCCGAATTGACATGCAGTTCTGCTTTTTGGATGACCAACAGACCAGCTTTTCCCCTAGAAATTGAGCGCCACCGGACGTGCTTTTCCTGTCCATTCGGCAACCTGCATAATCAGCGTCAGTATAGCCGATAAGATTTAAGTTCGTACCCTTTGGATACCATAGTCCGAGGGTAGAAGTGCCCTTAAGGTAACGCAGATTCTTTTGACCGCGAGCATATGGGATTCTTTGGGATCGGCTTGAAACCGGGCACATAAGCACGTGGCAAACATGATGTCTGGGCGGCTCGAAGTGAGATAGAGAAGAGATCCAATGATACTGCGATATAGTGTGACGTCGACCGGCTTTCTAGAGGGATCGGCATCCAACTTGCAGCTTGGTGACATAGGAGTGATGAGAGGCTTGCTCTGATCTTGATGGAATTTTTTCAGAATATCCTTGATGTATTTTGTCTGACTGATGAAAATTCCATCTTCGAGTTGCCTGACTTGTAGTCCTAAGAAGAACTGCATCTCTCCCATGTGACTCATCTCGAACTTGCTTTTCATTAGATCTCCAAACTTCGTGCAAAGCCGTGGATTAGTTGATCCGAAGATGATGTCGTCGACGTATACTTGAACGACCATCAGATCTTTGTCTTGCCATTTGATGAAGAGGGTTGTGTTTATCGTTCCTCGTATGAATCCAAGCTTCGCGAGGAATTCACTCAAGACATCGTACCAAGCACGTGGGGTTTGTTTTAGTCCATAGAGAGCTTTGTCCAATCGATAGACGTGATCGGGAAGTTCTTGATCAACGAAGCCTTCCGGCTGAGCGACATAGACTTCTTGTTTTAACACGCCATCGAGAAAGGCGGTCTTAACATCCATTTGATAGACTTTGAAGTCTTTGTGGGCCGCATAAGTCAGGAGAAGGCGGATAACTTTGATTCGGGCAACATGAGCATATGTCTCGTCGTAGTCGATGCCTTCCTGTTGATTGTAGCCCTTCGCAACTAGCCTTGCTTTGTTCCGGATCACTTCACCATCTTCATTCTTCTAATTCTTGAATACCCATTTGGTTCCGATAATTGTTTTCCCATGTGGACGTGGTACTAAGGTCCACACTTGGAGACGTTCGAATTGATGAATTTCTTCTTGCATCGCAATTATCCAATCCGGGTCTCATAGTGCATCTACTACTTTAGTAGGCTCATTTTGGCTTAAGAAGCAGCTGAGAAGATTGAGCTGACGACGTGTCCTTACTCCGCTCGAAAGATCGTCAATTATCTGATCAACCGGATGGGAACTAGTCCACTTGTGCTCATGCGGCAGGGCTGAGGAAGATACGTCAGCCAGTTGTGGTTCTAGATTTCCAATTATCTCCGATTGTTCAATTGTTTGAGGAAGTTCCACTTCTGCACTTGGAACGATCGTCTCTGATGATTCTTCCTCAGTAACCATTGTAGGTTCTTCGTTATTCTGTGGCAAATCTGAGTCGGGCGAGGTAGGGACGTGAGAAGTACTAGGTACATCGGTCTCGTCTGGTGGAGAATCCACTATAGGTGTAGCAGTAAGTGACCGATATACGGGGTCGAAGAGAGAGTCCAGATCGTCTAATGCGAGTCTTAATGCTTCTTCTGACGTTGATTTCAAAGTTGTTGCCATCTTCTGTTGGTTTTGTGCCAACATACCAGTGAAAACAGGTTCTGAACTGTTATATTCAGAAGCTATCTGGTTAGATACGGGTCCTGAACTGAGGTGTGCAGGAGCCATCGGGTTAAGCACGAATCCTGGACTGACTTGACTAGAAGCCATTTCCGCCACTTCGTGGAAAGTGACGTTGTAGCTTTCTTTGATTGTGTGGTTGGACTTGATATATACTCGGCACGCTTTCGAGGCTGAATAATACCCGATGAAAGTCGCTTCGAATGCTTTAGGGTCGAACTTGGCACGCTGCTATCGGTCGTTCACCAGAAAGCACTTGCACCCGAGGACTTTAAAGATTGAGATATCGGGTACTCTATTATTCACAATCTCGTACGGAGTCTTGTTGAATCTTTTGTGAACCACCTTCCTGTTTTGAGTAAAACAAGCGGTATTAACTGCTTCAGCCCATAGAAAGTGTGGAAGTCCGAAATGTATCAGCATTGTCCGAGCGGCTTACACGATGGTTCGATTTTTCCATTCAACGACCCCATTTTGTTGAGGTGTTTTGGCGGCTGAGAATTGTTGACTTATTCCAAGTTTCTAATAAAATTCACTGAGATGTCTGTTTTTGAACTCAGAGCCATTGTCTGTTCGAATGACTTGGATAATTTGTTGCAGCAAGTTCTGGGTGGTGTTCACAAAATTAATAATCAAGTCACCGGTCTCATCTTTGGTTCGGAGGAACTTTGTCCAAGTGTAGTGAGAGTAGCATCGACGATCACTAACACGTACTTTCTTCCATTTAAGCTTTGAGTCTGCATCGGTCCACAGAGATCCATGGGGATTATTTCTAATGGTCGAGATGTAGACGCAATTTGCTTGACGTGATGGGATGCTCGCTTCATTTTTCCTAATTGGCATGCCGAACACTGATGCTCCATTTGTAGTAGTATAGTTGGCAGACCATGAACCAACTTTTTCGTAGAAAGACGTTGGAGAGCTTTCATATTCAGATGAGACAGTCGTTGATGCCATAAGCTGTTCCTCTGTAAATCAATCTGAGATATGAGGCATACAGCTTTCGAGGGCCGCACGGACGTTAGGTTGATCGTGTAAAGGTTTGATTTCCGAAGTCCATAGAGGAGTTATGTGTCCTGACTGTCCAAAATTCTGCACCGGTCAGCATGAAAGACCACCTGGAACCCTTTGTCACAGAACTGGCCTATGCTGAACAAGTTATGGCAGAGGCCTTCGATGTATGAGACATCTTTTATAGTCAGATTTTTCAGATATCCCCAAGTCCTAGAATCGGGGCTGAATCGTTGTTCGCAAATCTGACTTTGCCGTTTGGCTGGTCTTTGTAGTTGCTCAGCAGCTCTTGATTTCCCGTCATGTGTACCAGAGTCAAGGTACCACACATGATGGATCTGCAAAAACAATTTAGAGAGCTTTAGGTACCCATTTAAACATGGGTCCTCTCAGATTAGCAGAATTTTTTGGTTCTGATATAGTTCCTAAATTATTATTTGAGGGAGTTTTGATAACACGATCCACTTTCGGAGAAGTGGGTTTGGGTTTGACATCTTTAGGTGACTTGGCCTTTTCGGCTTTTGTCGACCTAGGCGGAGATTTAGGAACCCATTTGGGTTGAACCTTGCAGGGAAGGTTAATTTCAGCACGTACAAATGCTTTGCTAGATTTGGTTGAGGAAAAGATCTTTTCTTGATGTAATCTCCTAAGGTTCTTGGGGGATTTAATCTCTACGGGATACCTTAGGTGAGTACAAGCATGTACAGCGCCACAAGCTTTCTTTATGGCTGGATCTTGTTTCCTACGTGTCTTCCTAGTGGCATTTGTTTCAGAATGATTAGATTTAATTTTTTAAGTAGAGCCTATTTCGAAGTTGGTGCTTCTAAAGGTGGTCGGCTGAAGGGAACAAGTAGAAGCAACTATCTTAAACGTGGAAATAGCTCTTTTATTTCTACGAGTGTCTTTTATTGTAACAGAAGGAGTAACATTCTCAGAAACATTTAAATCTAGTGGCTCCTTCTTTATCTTAGTGCTAGACACTCTCGCCTTTGTTTTTAGTGCTGACGCTACGCTCCCTGTAGACGTAGGTAAAGTAAAATTAGTCATAGCACTTTTAACAGAATTATTTTTACAATTTTCATCTTTCAAAGGCGATTTTTTTATTTTCACGCTTTTGTAATAGCGTGAGAGGTAGTTTGGGAGGATGAGGAATCTTTGAGATTTTCCATCTCCTTAAAGAATTTTTTCTTTTCAGCTTCGAAATTCTCTCGTTCTTTATCTAACTTTGCTTGTGACTCCCCTATCTGTTTTATGACATGGTGTTTGTAGAGAGAATTTTTATAATTAATGTTTTTAACTTCCTCGTACTGTGTTTGAGAGTCAGGAGCAAGAACTTGTACTAAATCAGAGACAGGTGTTAAAGACGGTTTCATATTTCTGTCTCTGTCATTTAGTGCTGTGTAGTCAAAGGGGATCTCAGGCCCATGTGAGGCTTGTCTTATAGAGGAATCTATAGCTATTTTGATACGTTGATTCAGTGATTTCTCTAAGAGAGGATACTCCTACACCCATGTTCTTAATATCATATATTTCCTTTTTCCGTAGAACTCGGGGGGTTAGTGAAACCTATGCCTTCTATTGGATTATAAAAGTCTATATCCTTGGGCTTGTTCAAAAATATCGTCTGTTCGGATTGTCCCCTATGCGTAACTATGTCATCTAATTTCTTAATTTTAACATATAGTTTCTTGCGTTCCTCACCCAGGAGAGCATAATTGTTTTCTACCGTCAGTTTGGCGGCTTGACAAGCATCTAGATCCTTACTAAGCTCGCTAACCTTAGCATTTGATGTTTCTAATTGAGCTTCTAAGTTAGTGATAGAGGTAGCTTCGGTTATCCTACAATTTAAAATGGCTTTCTCGTTGAGATTTCTAACCAAGCAATTGTAGTTATTTGCTAGCTTATCTTCTAATTCCTTAATCTTTTCGCTCTTTTGTCCTAGTTGAGGTTGACTAGTCTATCGAGTATGTAGGCTCTTAGTTAGTTCATCTAGTTTTGCGCTAGAGCTCCTAAGTTCTGATTCGAGACTTATCTTCTCCTGTGATCTCGCAAGTTTATCCTCTACTTCCTTAATACTTTCTGCTCACGTTCCATGTTAGCATATTATTTTTTATATGAATCTAACATGGTCAATATTGTGGAAGAAGAGACTACCTTTTGCGACGAAGTGGATGCGTTGTCGTCGTCCGTACGATCGGATGTTCCGGCGTCTGACTCGTTGTCGAGACGGGCCATGAGAGCTAAATTCTCTTCTTCAGAACTCGACGTGTCCTCGAGCCATTGGTCCTGTTCGACCATGAGAGCTACTCCAGCTTCCTTCTGCTTCGTCAATTGGAGCTTCCTAGAGTAGTAGTTGGCATCTCTCTTCTTCGGAAGAGTGCAATCTCTGGCGAAGTGACCTGGCTTGCCACAGTTGAAGCATTTGTTAGCCTCCTTAGGATTCTTGGCATCGGAGCTCTCTGGTGCACGTTCTTTGTTTTTTTTTGTAGAGCTTGTAGTCCGAAGTCGGTTGGCTGAGGTTGAAGACTTCTTCTTGAAGTACTTCTTCCTCATCATTTGTCCTATGAGAGCTAACTACTTTCCTAGTGCTTTCAGATTTGGCTCAACATCGGAGTCCGACTCTTCTTCCGACTCTGAAGGTGAAGGAGGCCTGACGGTCTTTTCCTTTCTTGATTGAGCTCCTCTTCTCCGAGACTAAGGCAATAGTGCCTTCGTTCTGTTTGTTCTGCTCTTTGAGAATCTCGCTTATATCATCCTCATGCTATGCGAGATTGTCAAACACGGCATGGACATCCAACTCCTCTAGATCTTTATTTTGTCGAATCTAAGTGGATATTTTTCCATTCCGCGGGCAGAGAAGATAGAAATCTGATGTTTATCTCCATGTTGGTCTTCGTGATCTCTATCTTACTCATCTCGTTGAGAAGAGTGAGGTATCTTTGGTAGATCTCATATAGACTCTCCTCAGGCTTTGCGTTGAAGGAGTCGTTAGCGGTGAGAATGTTCGCCTTTTTGGCCTTTATGCCAACTTCCGTCCTCTGCATCATCCTATGCAGTTCGTCCCAATTCCTTTAGCCGATGAAAGGCTATCAATCCGTCGGTAGATGTCGTTGGTGATGCCCTGCATGAGGGTGTTCATGGCTACTAGATCAGCCTTAGCTCGAGCCCTCTCCTCGATTGTATACTCCCTAGGCTTCTTCAGTCGCCTAGATGCGGGAATTTGAGGAGTTGCCGTTTCGTCACCGGGGACATGAACCCGAAACTGTGCGGGTCCCTCTTCTAGTGACTTCAGTAAATTCTCGGCTTGATCTTTTAGAGCAATGAAATTGAGGAAGCGGCTTCTCCACACAGTATATTCACCTCGTTGCAAAATCGATGGACAGTTGTCATTTCCGAGCGAGTATGCATCCATTTTGTTTTGTAGTTGAGTTGTTGAAGGATCTTCGTTAAGTGTTTTGAATTTTTTAAGATGATGTAATGTGCTTCACAAGTGACAAAATTCGTTAGTAGCGTTTGATTCGAAAAATAAATCGAGAATTATTTTCGACTCAATCTTTAAAGACAAAAATAATTTCGTCGAAATATAATATATTGTGTACTGTTTACGTGCGAGATAGTTTGTCAGTGAAATAGTTTTGGAGCGAAATAAATTGCACAAAATCATTCGGTCGAGAAACATTTCCGGATCGTGAATTTATTTCGATCGTAAAGAAACAGTACGTTAGTAAGTTTCTCGACAAGTCAAAATAAATGGATTGACTGGAAAAGTTTCTCGCGTGTAAATGATTTTAGCTTGGTCAAACTTTAAATGTGTGACCGAAAATGTTTCTCGAGAGAGAGTTGTTACGCGTGCAAAGTCAAAATTGGTCTCCCTCGAAAAAGATTTTTGCTGAATAATGCTCGAGAAATATTTCTAACTAAAATCGTTTCTAGTGTTGACGATTTTAGCACCGACTTCGTATTCTGTCCGAGAAAAATTATCGCGCCAAGTTTTTCGATCGAGAAATTAATCCGATCGCAAAACCTAGCGAGAAAAATTAGAACGATCGAAAAAAATCTCAGAATACAATTATCACAGATTCAAGCAAAAACAAGGAATTAGACACTGAACTTTCAGGTAATTGCTCGCAATCGATTACTAACTACGCACGAACACGCAATTAAACACGTTATGAAGCACAATATGTCGAATTTGATCAAAATCAGAACGTTTCTTCATGTTCTTACGCAAACAGTAACCACAAAATCGATTTAATCCAAACACGAAGTTCAAACAGCTACGGATTTGATCGCAATCATCATTTGACACTTAAACGAGCATAGAAACATCATATTCAAGTCAATTAGGCACAGAATTATGCTATTGGATCGAAAACAGATTTCGCGCCAAACTGTTCTTCGATGAACAGTGAACAGAATTAAATTTTCGATCCAAATCTAACAATTATTGATTCAAAACAGAACGAATCTGCTCTGATATCAATTGTTAAGTCTTATGATTAACAACGCTAAGATCCTAGGCAAGAATTCAAAGTAATTCGACGATAATGATAATCAATAATTCGATCAAAAAACTCATTTAGAGCGAGAAAGTTATTGTTGTTTCTCTCTCTAGAAATTGAATTGCAAGCCTTTCGGATCAATCTTCAAAACTTTCTCTATTAAGCTCAATTTATTTACATGTATTTATACCAAACAAACTTGGTATAAATATCAAACTAGTCCTAATCTAAGGACTACTATACAAAACGCCCCTAATTACAAGGACAACTAATAATATCAAGCACAATTAAATTTATACTCTACAAGGTCCATTCTAAATAGATTCCAACAAGTTCTCTGAGTTGTCCCTGCTTTCAATGAAGTTGATGAACCTTCTCTTCCAAACTGCATACTCTCCGTGTCGGATGATAGGAGGTCTAACATCATTTCCCATGCTAAACGAGTCCATTTCTTATGTTCTGGGTGTGACCCTAATTGTGTACTGTGAGGAAAACAAACGTGAATAATTGGGTCAAAATTGAGTTTTGAAGTTTGACTTTGATCTTAGGGTTTGAGTTCGTTCGCGAATTGGATAGGGTAATGAGTTTGCGAATTAGGACTAAGCGTAGTTCACGAATTGAGTTTACTGATTGATAAAGTATTACTACACGACTCGGTTGGAGAGGGAATTCGTGAAGTTGACAGGCTCTCTGAACACGAAGTACCGGGTACGTGAATTAAGCTAGGTTAGCGAAAATGATTAGATTCGTGAGTATCGAATCGCGAACTGGTTTGAGAGTGAATTCGCGAAAGTTACCTCTTGAGAACTTTAGTTCGCGAAGTGATTAGATTTGCGAAGTGACCGTGTCGTAAGGTGATCGTATAGCGAATTGGTAATTCGCAAACTAGTATGAGTTCTTTAGTTCGCGAAATAGTCTTGATTCGAGAAGTTGTTTGGGTTCGTGAAGTTGGAGCTGGATTCGGGAATTAAGGATAGAATTCGCGAATTGATCGGGTTCTTGAAGTACTCTTGATTCGTGGAGTGATGAGGATCGCGAAGTAGCTAGGAAAAGCTAATTCGCGAAAGTGACTCGATTCATGATGAATGATATTGAAACCGAGATGTTGATCTTTGAAAATCTAACGGCCCGTGAACTTCGAACCTGCAAAAATGTACTCGCAAACAAAGCGTGACTATGCGTGAATCTTAGAATTCGCCAACCTGGGAGTGCGAACTTGATTCGCCAACCTGTCTTGTGAGAGTAAAGACCCGCGAAATAGGTGGAAATCCTTGAGTTCGCGAATCTAAACCCTAATACAGCGATGTTCGCGAACTTAGAAAACAGAATGAAGAACAAATGTTTCTTCTCTTCGTAGACTGAAATTTCAAGAAAAACACTTGAGCTTGGCACCAACTGGTTAATCCTCGGAATTGATAGAAATGAACAAATAACAGCCTGAAGAGACCAGAAGAATAATTGTAAAATAGCTTGGAGTTCGATTTTTGGTTGCTTGATGAAATCTGAAAAATCTGCAGAAATAGCTCATAACTCGAGTTTTGTTGCTTGTAATGAAGTTTCCTCACCTACACGCTTGCTCTGATACGACTGGTTTTTCCATATTATCCATGAATGATAAAGATTAAAACCTTCGTTGAATACTTGAACAATGTTTGGAGTTTTTAGAGAGTTTGCGTATGTGAAGTAAATTAGCAAATGGAAAACTTACTTTAGAACGTTGTTAGGGTTTAAGCTTAAATACCTTGGAAAAGTATTAAGCCCATTGGGCCCCTAACAAGCCCATTACAACAATAGCCTATCTGAGTGAAATAAAGCATATAAAAATACATCATAAAGAAATAGAAAGACTTAGAATAAATATTTTGGACACTTCTAAAATATACCTAGCAGTATTTCTTTTTTATATTCGGCACTTTCGTTTGTCTGTTTGTAAAGTTGATCTATTTATAGTCAAATCGAAGCAGAACGAAGAGACATAATTTGTAGGCGACTTTTGCTATGCACCTACTAATGTGTTATGGAAGCACGAGTGATGGTCGCGACCCTCCGTGTGAAGTCATTAGTAGATAAGGATACATGCATATCCAGGTTATGAGTTTGATTAGTAAGAATTGAAACTGTCCTATCGCTTAATTCTACATAAATCTTCATCAACTATAAATTGTCTTACGCAAATTCAAATGCAATAATTTAATTTGCCTTTGAAGTCATCGACACTGTTAATCAGCAAATTATGTGTACCGTACCTCGAAGGAAAACGAAGAGATGCAGTTTGTAGCCGACTTTCGCCATGCACCGATTAATGTGTTATGGAAGCACGAATCTTGGACGCGACCCTCCGAGTGCAGTCGTCAGTGGGTATGGATACATGCATTATGCATACTCATATTTACGTAAATAGCTTACATCTTCATAGCTTAAATTAAAATATGTAATCAATGTTCTTCAATCTGTTTTATACTTATTATATCATTCAGATTTATGATCTGCACCACCATAGTGATACACGTACATGCATACAGACACGTAGCCAAACTTAGGAATATGTGTGGAGTGTATAAAAAAAAATGTTTTATTATACTGAAAACAATAATTTAATAAGGATAATAATAATGGAGGTAATTTAGTCTAGACAGCGTAATTACATGTTACAATGAATTTGATCGTCCATTTATTAGTGGAGCCACTCGCAGCACATCATTAGACGCATCTGTCTACACATGCAATCGCTTTTTTCAAGTACTTTATATATTTTTATTTTACAAATTAATAATTTTATATTGATATTCCTATGTGAATTTATGCTCGAATATGTACGATTCGAATTAATTATCTTATACTATTTCCCAAATACAACCCTTGCAAAGATACAAAATACCGTTCTATCGTCAATATAGGCACAAAATTATCTAACGAAAATTTTACGTATTACTCATCAAAAAGTAGTTCTGCCTTAGAAACCTTATATGGAAGGAGAGACCGCGTAGGAGTGGTAAACGTGCATGCTTCGATTTAAGGTGATTAAGGTGATCAAGGAGATAAAAGGTGTGCCCTGATTAATATAGATGTGCCTTTTCATTTCTACACCAAATGAATAAACCGTATGTTGAACTCGGGTAGAGGGAACGTAAAATGCGGTGTGAATCATTAATTTTGCAAATTGAGTGCGCACAATGTACCTCGACGGAATAAGACCGCGTAAGACTGCTAATATGTTTTTAGAATTACACGACTGAGTAAAACTGCTCTTTATAGGTAC
Source organism: Craterostigma plantagineum (assembly GCA_027422505.1). Lineage (NCBI taxonomy): Eukaryota > Viridiplantae > Streptophyta > Magnoliopsida > Lamiales > Linderniaceae > Craterostigma > Craterostigma plantagineum. Next base: position 23,999 of record JAPQWV010002352.1, on the reverse strand, counting down.
ACAGTGACTATTTTACGTACCAGACTCCGATATATCATGTGCGCGTCACTGATCTGGTCTTCGGAGAATTACCGTTGCAATATAATGGTTTCATTAAAATTAAATTATATTCTCAAGATATTCCATAATCTTATTGCGGGCGACTATTCCAGTGTTATTTTCACGGGGTTTCTCTCCCTTTTTTTATTCCAAGTATATAAACCAATGCAAATAAGTATAATCTATGTTGTTTATGCAGGTGGGCAGTGCATGTATTAATATTTTATATTTAAGTTTACGACAGTTTTTTGAGTTGAAGAAAGAATACGATGTATGTTTAGATAATGTTTTTGATGAACTGGTTCGTTAGTCTTTAGATGACTGCATTGTCGCACGTGTAATTTTTGGTACTACGTAGTCGGGCACAACGTTTGAAGTATGATCAAAACATATGTTGGATCAATTTATTACAAATTACCATTTGTTCAAAAAAGTTGAAACAGCGAGATAGCGTCTATATTGCTCTATGTCTTCTGCAGTAATTTCCTTTATGTCATCCTTTGCAAACATCAGCGACATAGCCGACCTAACCAAGTAGACCCCACATTCGCCACCATTGTTAAATGTACAACGTAATCTTGTGAGAACTTATGAAACGGACGCCTAAAATAATACACATCCAAGTAATCACAATACCTCTTTGGTTGTAGAGGGAATTCAATGTCCCTCAAGATTGTAAATCGAATATTGAGTCTGACATGCCCAGATACATAAGTATGTATGGAATTGTAAGTTGTGTGCTCCTAAAGGACCTGGCAAAGAATCGCATGTCCCTATCCACAGAAGGTTCAGAGTCATAGATGATTATAGAACGCTCTTCTGTGATCAATGATACACATAACCAGTGACATTTGTTGACATTTATTGGGACAACGATAAGGTCTGCTTGTTTCCACGGGAGAGATGGCCAGTTTCCTATCATACCTTGCGCGTAAGGTCTGAGATGTGTCAAGTCTATTTGTCCATCAGCTCGATATTCAGTGGCATCGATTTGATTAAACGTTGTATTCATGAATGTGATACGAGAAGATGACAATCGCCACCCCTCTTTTTCGATAAATCCTCTGAGACACTCGTCAATGTGCTGGCACAAACAATTATATTAATCATTTGTCAATATGCAAGAATAACTGACATAAAAGTATTTAATTACCGAATCGCGAAGCCAAGTCCCCTTTGTCATTAGTTCCTTGAAAAATTTTTTATTTCTTTGTTCGTCCAAAATGGTTCTGATGCAGTCATTCTCTCCCATCTCCTCAATAATTTTAGATACACGCGGTAGCATTGTCAAAGTATTCTTCAAATCAGTGTCACGAACGTTGTCCGAAGATTGTTGTTTTTCAGGTACACCAACTGCTTTTGGAGCATTCTTGGTTGGATCTCTACGTCGTTTCTGTGATTCATCTCCTGAAATGTTGACTGAAACCCAAGGCTGTTTGCGTTTTGAAGCATGCTCGGTTTCAAGATTGGTGCTGAACATAGTACGACTGACACCTGGTTGGACAGCTAGATTCGAAACATCTCCTGATAGCATAATTGTAATTCTTCATGACTGTGAAATACACGACTTGACTGAGAAACATTTAAAGACTAAAAAATAATTCTCACCGAGTTTCTGCTCAATCATAGATAGTCGTTCGTTTATTTGAATATAATGTCCGTTGATACTATTTGTTAAGGCGTTCACTACATCCATCTGCACATTAAACCGCGAATGCAATTCGTTGATCCGTTGAATTGAGCGTTCTGCGTACTCGTCGATTCGGGCTTCTATTTGTTCAACTAAATGAGCGAATGAAACCCGGACCTCAGCTACAGCCTCGTTCAAACAATCTCGCACTTCATTCATAATTTTTTTCGTGCGAAATTTATGCACGACTGGAAATGTTTCGAAGTTATTAAACCAAAGATAAACTACCACGATGAGCTTATATAAATAGCATGATATAGTTAATAAATGTCACCATAAGTACCATTTGGCACAGTGCACGTAATGTCGTTTCGTTTAACAACCAAACGTTTCGTCTGGATAACGGTAAGTCTATTAGCAAACGGAATGAAGACCGACTCGGATAAGGTATGAAGAATAGAACTTAAATGCAGCGACCATTCGATTTCAGACTTCAGTCAATGCGAAATCATACATATTAAGAGATACAATGCATAATACTTCGTTAAAGGACCATACATTCAGTCATGCACGCTATGAAAGCCAAAGACGACGTACGATACGATATAAAGAGAGATATTTTTGCAAGGATTGTTCGTTTGTTTTGAAGTGGGAGGGATGTCATTTGATTGTTTATATTGGTAATAGTCATACATGTATTCACTACAATAATTTAATTAGAGTTTAATGTTATGGACACTACTAATTTGCACATTAATTATTACATACAAATATTACATAAAAACGTTATTACCACTGATTCGAATTTTCGTATGCTGAAATTTGTATTAGAAAATCGTTGCAACGTATGGTACATTCACGACATTATGATAACAAAAGACCTGAATATTTATTCATTCGAGAGAACCTGTTAACATGATGGCTTTTAATATGAACCAAGAAATCAACTGCATGGCTATTGGGTCAGTCTCCAGTTTTCCGATAATTTTTGCTGATGTATTACGGTTTCACTGAAATTAAACATATAAAATTTTCGACGAACTTTCTGGGTAGACAGTACTCTGTTCGAGTATTCCAGAAGCTAATTCGTCATTGGATGAACCATCTTCTTTGACACTAATTATCTTGATTCCAGTCGATAATGTTACCCTAGACAGTGCAACGTATAACTGACCACGCGTGAAAACGGCTTTGGGAGATAAACACCAACTCTTCTAAGACTCTGACCTTGACTCTTATTTATATTGCATAGCAAACCTTCAGGGGGAACTGTCGCCGACGCAGCTTGAATGGCCACGTCGTGTCCGATGGAGAAAGAATTATCCGTGGTATGAGAACCTTCGTGACAATATGCGTGCCTGTCAGAACTTCCGCTTCTACAATATTATTCCCAAGACATGATACAATGAGCCTTGTTCCATTGCACAGACCGTCTTTCTGATTTGGATTGCGCAACAACATTACAGGAATGCCTGTTTTCAGTCGTAGGGAAAGTCAAGCATGTTCAGGAACTCTACTGGATATAATGCACTTGAGCTCATTTCCAAGTCCTTTCTAACTGCACACTGTCCGAACTTAGGTAATCAGTTTCATGTCCTCGCACTACCCATAAAGTCATTTATCTCGTCAACTGTCTGATTTCGAGGCGTGAGTATTGCCCTTTCTCTGATATACTCATGTCTTGACATGCATTCTTCAAACTCATAATATACATAGTTGCGCACATTATCACCCTGAGAACTGATGTACATATCCTTCGGAATCTTTATTGTTTCTACCCTTTTAAGAACTAACTCCTGAGGATTTCCATTTCCAACTTGTAAAATCCAGTTTGAAAATTCTATTTCAGATGCATGAAGCCTCATATTCTGCGTCAGGCTGTACACTCGACAGTTATCCCACACGTATGAACGGTTAATGGCCGACTCAACAATATCTTGTCTGCTGCCCTTATTACGGGAAGAATCTATCTAAAGTCTCCGCCTAATAAGACTGTCCTTCCTCCAAAAGGTTTGTTACCCGCCATCGTATCTGACTTACACTACAAATCCCTCATTGTTCTGTCCAAAGCTTCGAACACGTTTGGATAATCAGCTCCGCTAGCATTCTTCCATGCTTTATATCACACATAGAATTTTCTTGAATATTTATAGTAGTTTTAAACCTCGAATGAGCCGTCCTCCCACCGGGCAGAAGCACCGCTGCTATACCAGATGATGTCACGGGTAGTACTATCATAGATTCGGATCGCAATTTTATAATTATAGTTCTGTATACGTGGGTTTTGCCTGTGCCTCCAGGACCATAGAGAAAGAACATATGTCCTAAGTTGTTCTGGACTGATGCAATAACATCATCAAACACTCGTTGCTGATCCTCATTCAACGTTTCAATCAGATGTTGAAATTCAACTTCACTATCCTCGACGCTGTAGTATGTTTCTTCCATCGACAATCTATTATTAAGTTTTTTTAGCATGTTTTTAAGCGGCAACGGCATTGGTGGAAAATCTGATAGAGTCTTCGAGCTTTGCATCAAAAGTTTCTCAATTTCTGCAAGCGTGTAGTTTTTTATTTGTTCGTCATTGAGAGGTAACTCCGGAAACCCAAATAGTCTCTTCTACCTTAGAACTATGTCTTTAGAGAGGAATTTCCAAAAAGTATTCCACAAGTTCAATGAATTGCTGACTTCACAAAAAATCAAAAGCGTCACAAAGAGTTGACGAAGCTGTTGGGAGAAGCCCAGTGAGATGATTCATTAATAGCTTCATACCACTCCGAGTCACCATCCAATAATCCCCTTCGGTTGCAAGCTTCTTTGAATGTTGGGCAGATTTCTCCGCCAACCATCCGTATGTCTTCGTAAGAGGTAGGACCCTTCACTATAGTGGACAGCTGCCCTTGTAAGTGCAATGGTAATCTTTGCACAGCTGGTTTTCTATAGTGGACATCAAAAGCAAAAAACCTCCACATTGCCTCGCAAGCAGATAAATATCTGCAATCCAGATACCTTCTTATTTCGTCGCCGTTCGTTGCAACTATCCTACCAGAACGTTGGCTGGAAGATACTCTGTCTTCGATTATCATTGTTGCCGTGTCGACACCCTTCGTGATATATTTAAATAGGTATTATTGCCGTCGTCGTGTTGCACCGCTCCACATTTATATGCGCCTGGTATATTTTAAGCATCTGTAAATTATGTGGGACTACAAATTTGTTATCCATCACGAAATTCTTTTGATAATACATCTTTCATTTTTTCCCCTGCTGTAACAGACGTGTCCAGATTCGTCCACAGTAGTTATCTCATTGAATTGTCTTGGAAATTTCTTCACACACCTTTTATTTTCCACGCACGTCGAATTCGATCCATCAAACCCACAAGGTCAATGCATCATAAATTGTTCGAACAATTTATACCCTTCTTCGTCGTGTTCTCTATCAGGAATTTCTGCACAAATAACTTCATCAACTTGGGCTGGCGTAGGCTCAGCAAAACATCCATTTAGCGATACCAAAATGTGTGCATGTGGCAGACCACGCTTTTGAAATTCTACTGTATATAAGACTGCAAGATAAACGAAAATTTAGCTTAAACCTGTTGATGAAATACATATTTTACACAGAAACACATCGCACATAAACTCTGAAAACATACCTGCTCAACAACTCTCAAAGAAAAGACCACTTCGTATGTATGCTATAAGCTGTTCTAATTTAACCTTGAACAGTCTGCACTGCAGGTCTGGCCTGTCGTTTGAAATGTCGTTTCCATATGTTCTAAGGTGGCAACCAATTTCTTCCCAGTTTGATTTGTTGTAATGGTTATGAATAACTGTGGATTGCCATACCATCTACAAACTGCAAGTGCATCGTGATAATTTTCAACCATATACCTTGGAGATCTCGTAAATGATGATGGGAATTGTTTTTTTTTTGCCAAGAGACCTGGCATTGGTCTCTCCCCTAGATACTGCATCACATATGTTATTATAAATATCTGCTCAAAGCGTTTGCTGGTTGTTTCTAATCCAACGCAACCGTTCCTTCTCTATGGTCATATATGCGTCCACAACATACTGATGAGGCAGTCTGCCGCCTGTTATGATACCTTTGCCTTCAGACAACCTTGTCTGCAACTGATATGCATAGAATTCTAGCATTGTTATGAATCCTCTTCAATGTAGAATTATCCGTGTTGTTGTAAGAAATCTGGTCGTGGAAACCGGACTCTCCAAACGGGAATAAGATTGATTGCACGGACATGAAAGACGGATGTAATTCACTTATTCTCTGGAGTTGGCCTTTTTTCATTTGGACAATTATTTCCCTCTGACCATTTCGGTCCGGCAATTTCGTTTGTGGCAGGTAACTCATACTATCTGTCACGGAGACTACGACCCACCAACCTTATTGAAAATTCCTCTGTTAGGTCTGCTTCGTATCTGTCTCGAGCCATTCTAAAGACCTTCGCAAGTTCATTGTTTCTATCCATAATTTTTATGAGCTCTACAACTACAGATGCATCCAGATTTCCCGAACTCTCCCTTATCATCGTATTAATTCTGTTACTAACTTCATTCGCAGTATCATAGATATACAGCTGAGCAAACTCGGGGCGATCGCCATCTGCTGGACGCAGTGATATGGTAATCCTGACCATGAATTCTGTAAACATAAGCACCCGTTCTTCGCTTAACTGAAGGTCAACTTTTGCACCCATTGACGTAAAGGCAAGGATAGAGTTATAAATTATGATGTTTTGTCGGAAAGACTGTTCAGAAAACATATTCAATAGATATTGCGGCGCAAAAGGGAGGCAATTTACTCTGCCCTGAGTGCAGCAAATAGAAAAACATAATTCCCTGTCCGTACTTTGTTATTGGTTGATTCTGCCTTCCATACTGTTGCGTCACACAACAATGAACTGATTCTTCTTTATGATACTCTTGTGGAACGACTGACCTAACACGTTTGTTATTGATATGCTCTGTAACGAACACTTTAAGCCTTAGTTGGTAAATAAAATCTGGGATATACTAATATAGATAAGTCCGTAACGAACAGAGACCATACCCCGTGGGACGGAAATTTTGCTGTTATTCACCGATACGTTATCATTCTAGAGTTCGCTGCAGTCTGTTTGTAAAATCATTCCATTATCGACATCAAACTCTAAGAAAACATCGAGGTTAAATGGTAGTCCAATTACTCAGAATCAGCAATACGAACCTCTATCATCCAAATTAACTGCACTATGCTGCACGCGTAAACGATGCTTGTTCCTTAGAATTTCAAATCGACGTTTCTTGCATACTTGCCCTTGGAGATGCCTACTACTCGGACAATTGTCAGTTAAACATTTCCAGAACATATTAAAATAAAAAATATTTGCAACAAATGATAAAATCATTTTAAAGAAACCATATCATGTTAATGAAATAATTGCTAATTACAAAGTAAAAAGAGGCATGAAATGAGACCCTTTGATCCACACGATTGCTTTCTGTATTTCAATTGTGATGGTTTAATTAAGAAAAGAAATTTACCAATCGTATCGTTAATATTTGATAACTTTGCGTCGATGCCGGAGAATCGACGGATCAAAACAAATATGGTTTGTTCCAGATGACCAAATGAGAGCATTGTAACTCTCCTGCGGGGCTTTGCATACCATTTCTTCATATCTTGCGCAGGAATTAATCTTATCATCCATTCTCTCCACCATGTGATTCACCGTAATACTCAGACCGTCAAGGTGCTCTTGCAAGACTGGTCGCAGAAACTTTGCCATAGCAAGCATTTGTCACTGTGCACAACACGGTTTTTTGTTAGAAGTTAAACATAATTGCGATCGGCGCCTAATTAGAGGTACAATGAATAGTTTGTTTGCATTACCACAACAAATGTTTAAGTCAAGTACAATCATTCAGTACCGCCATAAATTTCATTCAATCCATAAACATTTCATGCGGTCTTACATAAATATTGTTGACTAATTTTTGTGCGTGCAAGACTCCTTAGCGCCCTATGTAACTATTTCCATAATCATCTAGCAAATGCATTTGATATAAAATAATAGCCAATATTGTTGAACATAAAACAATAGTTAATATTTTTGAATGATTGTGGCGTACTCTTACAGAAGTGTTTTAATTGCCTACACATTCAGCTGAGCAATATCATGAATTTTTTAATAGTACTTATCCCATCACAAATTTTACTAACTCGTCCAAGTTGCCTTTGCTTAACAAAACATGAACATATTATGCACCGCAACAGTCTTCTAATGGCATGTAATGCATCACGCATGAAGTAGTTAATATTGTCATTTGTAATGAGGTCTCTCACAGATTTCTGCATTTCTATATGCCAAATAATTAGTCGGAATGCATTGTCTAATTATCAATGTGTTTCGAGTTTTCGATGACAATTAACTAACAGATATAGAAATATTATATGCCAAACTAACATGACACATAACATAAAAAAATATTGTCCAAATCTCCTAAATAGACAGATAGTAAATGTTAGGAATATTTTAGAAGTGTCCAAAATATTTATTCTAAGTCTTTGTATTTCATTTAGATGTATTTAATTGTGTTATTTCATTTAAGATGGGTTGATAGGTTGTAATGGGTTTGTTAGGGCCCAATGGCTTAATACCTATTCAAGGTATTTAAGCCCTAAACCCTAACATTGTTATATAAGTTTCCATTTTCTAAAACTTCACGTATTCAACACTAAGTCTCCAAACACTATTCATAATATCAATTGAAGGTTTAATCTGTTGAAGTCTTGGATAATATGGAATTACAAGTTGTATCAGAGCAAGCGTGTAGGTGAGGAAACTTCATTTCAAGGTTTAAAGAAGCAAGCAGTGTGAGTTCCTTTGATATTTCAGCTCTCGTCACAAAGCTCAAATTCGTGGGTTCAAACTGTTATTGGGTATTTTTCTGCTTTGCTAAGGCTGCTATCAGTTTAGCTATCAGTTTTGAGAATTACCAAGTCAGTCTCTGTCGAGTTCAAGGAGTCAGATTGGTTGGAATAACAACTCTGTTATTCGTTCTGTTCTTGAGTTCGCGAACGGCGCTTGGCTAGGGTTTAAGTCTAATTCTCAGTCCGCAAATTTGTTTCACGAATCCAGTTCACTTGCTAGCTGGATTCACGAATTCTGATTCAAGGTGAAATTTCGCGAAGTGGAAGTTTTCAATTTCACAAATCCAAGTCCTCAAGTCAGCTCGTGAACCCTTATTCCAATTCGCGAATCAATCAACTTTGCGAACCATTCATCTTCTGCGAATTAGCTCATCAGGTCACTTCGCGAATCCATCTTCACTTTGCGAACCCGGACAATTCCACGAATCAAGAAATTTAACGAATTCAGTCTTCAATTTGCGAACTCCAGACAAATCCACAATCCAGCCAATTCGCAAACTCGGTCATCTTTTGCGAATCAGTCTCTCAAGTCACTTTGATCCTTCACGAATTTAACTAACCCGTATCATTTCACGAACTCGATCAAGCTTCGCGCACTCAGTCTACTCTACATATTTATCAACCCGCGAACCTAGATGTAGACCAATTCGCAAAACCATACCTTCTCATTCCATTTCGCGAACTAGATCCAATTCCCAATTGCGATTTCGTGAATCAAATCCTTATCTCCAAGTTGATTCTCAAAATTCATTTTTGACCAAATTCTCGATTGTTAATTTTCCTCACATTACACGTTAACGATCATATCCAAGACACAAGAAATGGATTCCTTCAGCATGGGAAATGATGTTAGACCTCCCATCATCCGACAGGGCGGTATGTAGTCTGGAAGAGAAGGTTCATCAACTTCATTGAAAGCAAGGACAATTCAGATAACTTGCTTGAATCTATTTATAATGGTCCCAAGCAGTACCGGACCGTTATCCCAGCCACAACCACCACAACCCATGCGAGAGAAGTGCAAAGTATCTTGAGGAATGTCGACCAATGCAATGACGAAGAAAAACTGCGACGTAAGGCCGATAAAGTTGCAAAATCATACATGATGCAAGCCATTCCCAACGACACACTGATGCAACTAGAATGTGGTGAAAGTGCGAAAGAAATGTGGGATGCCCTACGGATTATGATGCGGGGAACAGAGGTAAACACAATGGCTATGATGGCAAATACTCTCATCTCTTATGATCGCTTCCAGGCAAACAAAGGAGAAACCCTTCAAGAAACTTTTCATCGATTCCTTGTCCTCATAAATGAGTTGAAAATGAACGGAGTCACTAAAAATGTTATGGAGATTAACATTAAGTTCCTTGGATCACTTCATCTTGAATGGGAAGCAACATCAATAAAGATAAGACAAATGAACGACCGAACCAAGGTTAGCATCCACACATTATTCGACTACCTCAATCAACACTCCAATCACGTGGAGAAACGGAGGGAGGAAACCAAATCCGTGGGAAATGATACACTCGCACTAATGTCTGAACAATCATCTAAAAAACAATCAAAAGACAGGGAGATCCTCCAAGGCTCAAGAGGGAGGAGATTTAGACTCTGATGGAGAACTCAAGGATTGTTCAAAACACGGAGACAAGGAGATCACAATCAAGGAGCTCGCAAAACAACTAGCGATGTTCTCAAACTTCGTACATAAGATTTCTATAAGAAGTCTAGATCCTCATCAAATTAAAATGGTAAGGCTCAAGATGAAGAAATGGACCCTGAAACCGCCTCTCAAGCCGGAAAATGCTTCGACTGCAGAAAACCTGGACATTTTGCAAGAGAATACAGATTGCCCAAGAAAAAGGACGTCAATTATTATCGTAGAAAGGTACAATTGGCCGAGCAGAAGGAGAAGGGAACGGTCTTGATGGATGAACATGATCATTGGCTTGAGGACACTCAGACAGCGAGGAAGAGAACATGGTGCTGATGGCAAGACTTGATGATGAAGAAGATGGAACTGAAGCAGAAGGAAGTGAGTCAGGGAAGGAAACCGCCGACAACTCAGATATGGTTGAGGTAAGCGAAGCAGACTATGATTCATTACTTAAAATGAAATATGAATTCTTAACCCTATATAAATCGAACAAACAGGGTAAAAAGAAAATTAGAAAATTAGAAGCGAATCTACAAAATAATCTGGAAGTTCTAGAAAAATTTAGGTATGAACATGCATGTGAGCAAAATCGTGTTCTAGTTGCTAATGAAAAAGTGATAAAACTAGAAGCTCAGGTGCTAAAATCCGAAGCTAAAGCCAAGGAGTTAGCTAAAGAAATGAGATCTCATAGAGATCAAGCAACACGCTACAGTGAAATATGACTTACTATGTAAGAAACGGGAAAGACTATACTCCAAGGTTAAAAAATTGGAGGACCTTTTAACCCGACGAGAACAAACAGAACAAACATTTTTCTTGAACAAACCTGCCAACATCGACTTCTATAATCCCCATAAAGGAATTGGTTTTGAAAACCCATGTGTAGAGTATGTGTTTTAATTGTGCTTGATATTATTAGTTGGCCTTGTAATTAGGGGCGTTTTGTATAGTAGTCCTTAGATTAGGACTAGTTTGATATTTATACCAAGTTTGTTTGGTATAAATGCATGTAAATCAATTGTGCTGAATAGAGAAAGTTAAGAATTGACTCAAAGGGCTTGCAATTCGATTTCTAGATAGAGAAACAACAGTAACTTTCCCGCTCTAATTGAATTCTCTCTCGTGTTCTTAACTTGAGTTTTTCGATCGAATTCATTTGAAATCTAAACGATCGAATTACTATGGATTCTAGCCTAGGATCGTAGAGTTGTTAATCTGAGGACCTAACAATTGGTATCAAAGCAGATTCGTTCTGTTTTGAATCGTAAATTGTTAGAATTAGATCGAAATTTTATTTCGAACACTGTTCCATCGAAGAACAGATTTGGCGCGAAAAGTTTTTCGATCTAATAGCTTAATTCTGTGCTTAATTGACTTGAATTTGATGTTTCAGTGCTAGATTAAGTGATAAATGATCATTGCGACTAAATCAGTAGCAGTTTGAACGTCGAATTTTGATTAATTTGATTCTGAAATTTTACTGTTGACGAAGAACATGAAGAACACGTTCTGATTTTGATCAAATTCGATATATTTTGCTTCATAACGTGTTTAATTGCTTGTTCGTGCGTGATTAGCACTTGATTGCGAGCAATTACCTCAAACTTCACTATCTGATTCTTTGTTTTTGCTCGAATTTGTGTTAATTGTATTCTGTGAATTTTTCTCGATTGCTCAATTTTTTCTCGCTAGGTTTTGCGATCGGATTAGTTTCTCGATCGATAAACTTAGCGCGGGAATTTTTCTCGGTCAGAATACGAAGTCAGCGCTAGAATCGTCATCAGCAGAAACATTTTTAGTTAGAAATATTTCTCGAGCATTATCCAACGAAAAACTTTTCGAGTTAGACCAATTTTGACCTTGCATGCGTAATAACTTTCACTCGAAAAACTTTTTCAATCAAACCTTTTAATGTTTGACCAGGCGAAAATCATTTATACGCGAGAAACTTTTCTAGTCAACGGATTTATTTTGACTTGTCGAGAAACTTACTAACGTACTGTTTCTTTACGATCGAAATAAATTCACGATCAGGAAACTTTTCTCGACTGAACGATTCTGGGCAATTTATTTCGCTCGTAAAATTTTCCGCTGACAAAATTTCTCGCACGAAAACAGTAAATACATTCTATATCGACGAAATTAATTTCGATCATACTCTAAAGATTGAATCGAAAATAGTTGTCGATCTAATCTTCGAATCAAACGTTACTAACAAATTTCGTCACTTGTGGCACTTTACATCGTCTTCAACCCTCAAAACAATCAACGAAGATCCTACAACAACTCGACTACTATAATACAAACATGGATGCATATTCACTCGGAAATGACAACCGTCCGCCGATCTTGCAAAGAGGCGAATACACAGTGTGGAGAAGCCGCTTCCTGAATTTCATCGCTCTAAAGGATCAAGCCGAAAATCTACTGCAGTCCCTTGAAGAGGGACCGGACAGTTCTGGGTTCATGTACCCGGGGACGAAACAGCTACTCCAGTAATTCCAGCTTCTAGGTGACTAAAGGAGCCTAGAGAATACTCTCTGGAGGAAAGAGCTCGAGCTAAGGCAGATCTAGTAGCCATGAATACCCTTATGCAGGGCATCCCCAACGATATATATACAGACAAATCGACAGCCTTTCATCGGCCAAAGGGATGTGGGATGAGCTGCATAGGATGATGCAAAGGACGGAAGTTGGCATAAAGGCCAAGAAGGCGAACATTCTCACTGCTTACAACTCCTTCAAAGCAAAGCCGGAGGAGAGTCTATACGAAATCTACCAACGATACCTCACTCTTCTCAACGAGATAAGGAAGATAGAAATAACGAAGACAAACATGGAGACAAACATAAGATTTCTATCTTCTCTGCCCACGGAATGGAAGAAAATATCCACTCAAAACGACAAAATAAAGATCTAGAGGAGTTGGATGTCCATGCCGTGTTCGATAATATCGCTCAGCATGAGGATGATATCCGCGAGATTACCAAAGAGCAGAAAGGCAAACAAACCGATGACACGGTTGCCTTAGTCTCGGAGAAGAGGAGTACAAGATCAAGAAAGGAAAAGATCGGTAGGCCACCTTCATCATCAGAGTCGGAAGATGAATCGGACTCCAACATCGAGCCGAACATGAAAGCCCTTGGAAAACAGTTAGCTCTCATTGGACAAATGATGAGCAAGAAGTACTTCAAGAAGAAGTCTTCAACCTCAGCCAATAGACTTCGTACTACAAGCTCCAAGAACAAAGAACGTGCTCCGGAGAGTTCCGAGGTCAAGAATACCAAAGAGACTAACAAATGCTTTAACTGTGGCAAAGCAGGTCACTTCGCCAAAGAGTGCACTCTCCCAAAGAAAAGAGATGCTTGGTTAGAAATCTCAACGAGAAAGCCATTTTAAATTGTACGATAACCGAAGCTACCTCTAAGATCACTAACTTAGAAGCTCAATTAGAAACATCAAATGCTAAGATTAGCGAGCTTAGTAAGGATTTCGATGCCTAAGCCGCTAAACTAACCGTGGAAAATAATTATGCTCTCCTAGGTGAGGAACGCAAGAAACTATATGCCAAAGTAGAAATTAGACGATATAGTTACGCGTAGGGGACAATCCGAACAGACGATATTTTTGAACAAGCCCAAGGATATAGAGTTCTATAATCCTATAGAAGGCATAGGTTTCACTAACCCGTGTGTTTTACAAAAGAAAGAAATATACGATGTTAAACACATGGGCTTAGGAATAACCTCTCTTAGAAATTTTACTGAATCGTCTTATGAAAATACTTTCGATTCATCCATTAGACAAGGTCCACATGGTCCAGAAATCCCCTTTGACTACAAACTGAATGAAAGGGACAAAAATAGGAAAGAAACTCTAACACCTGTCTGCAATTTAGTTCAAGTTCTACCTCGTGACTCTCAAACACACCACGAGGAAGTTAAAATCGTTAATTATAAAAATTCTCTCTACAAACCCCCTATCATGAAACAGATAGAGGAGTCACAGGCAAAGTTAGAAAAAGAACGAGAGAATTTCGAAGCTGAAAAGAAAAAATTCTTTAAAGAGATGGAAAGGCTTCCCGTCCTCCCAAACTACCTCACACGCTATCATAAAAAGCGTGAAAATAGAAAAATCGCCTTCAAAAGATCATAAGAGCGTTAACAACTCTATTAAAAGTGCTAAGACTAAGTCTACTTCACCTACGTCCACAGGGAGCGTAGAGCCAGCACCGACTACGAAGGCGAGAGTATCTAGTCCTAAAATAAAGAAGGAGCTAGTAGATTTAAACGTTTCTGAACATGTTATTCCTTCTGTCAAAACAAAAGACACTCGTAGTAATAAAAGAGCCAATTCTACGTTCAAAATAATTGCTTCTACGTGCTCACTTCAGCCTATCACCTACAGAAGTGAAAATCTGGAAATAGGCTCTACATCGAAAATTACTACTAATCATTCTGAAACAAATGCCACAAGGAAGACTAGTAGGAAACAAGATCCAGCCATAAAGAAAGCTTATGGCGCCTACATGACTGTACTCACCTAAGGTATCCCGTAGAAATTAAATCCCCCAAGCACCTTAGGAGACTATCACAAGAAAAGATTTTTTCCTCGGTCAAACCCTCCAAAGCATTTGTACATGCTGAAATTAACCTTCTCTATAAGGTTCAACCCATATGGGTTCCTAAATCTCCGCCTAGGACGACAAAACCCAAAAGGGCCAAGTCTTCTATAGAGGCAAAACCCAAACCCACTTTTCCAAAAGTGCAATGGGTTATTAAGACTCTTCCAAAAATAGATTTAGGAGTCATATCTGAACCCAAAACTAAATCTGCTAATACGAGAGGACCCATGCTTAAGTGGGTACCTAAAGCTCTCTAAATTGTTTTTGCAGATCCATCATGTGTGGTACCTCGACTCTGGTTGCTCCACACACATGACTGGTAATCAAGAGCTGCTGAGCAACTACAAAGACCGACCAAACGGCAAAGTCAGAGTTGGGAACAACGATTCAGCCCCGATTCTAGGACTTGGGATATCATTCTGAAGAATCTGGCCATCAAAGATGTCTCATACGTCGAAGGCCTCTGCCATAACTTGTTCAGCATGGTGAAGTGATCCGGAACAAAGCAAGGCTAGTTGCTAAGGGATACAATCACAGGAAGGCATCGACTACGACGAGACTTATGCTCCTGTTGCCCGTATCGAAGCTATTCGCCTCCTGCTGGCTTATGCGGCTCACAAAGACTTCAAAGTCTATCAGATGGATGTTGAAACCGCCTTTCTCAACGGCGTGTTAAAAGAAGAAGTCTACGTCGCTCAGCCGGAAGGTTTCGTTGATCAAGAACATCCCGTTCACGTCTATCGCTTGGACAAAGCTCTCTATGGACTAAAACAAGCCCCACGTGCTTGGTACGATGTCCTGAGTGATTTCCTCGTGAAGTCTGGATTCATACGAGGAACGATAGACACAACCCTCTTCAGTAAATGGCATGACAAAGATCTGATGGTCGTCCAAGTATACGTCGACGACATCATCTTCGGATCAACATATCCTCGGCTCTGCAAGAAGTTTGGAGATCTCATGAAGAGCCAATTCGAGATGAGTCACATGGGAGAGATGCAATTTTTCTTAGCCTTCAAGTCAGGCAGCTCAATGATGGAATTTTCATCAGTCAGACAAAATACATCAAGGATATTCTGAAGAAGTTTCATCAAGACCAGAGCAACCCTCTCAGCACTCCTATGTCACCAAGCTGCAAGTTGGATGCCGATCCCTCTGGTAAATCGGTCGCCATCACACTGTATCGCAGTATTATTGGATCTCTTCTCTACCTTACTTCGAGCTGGCCGGATATCATGTTTGCCACCTGCTTGTGTGCCCGTTTTCAAGCCGATCCCAAAGAATCCCATATGCTCGCGGTCAAAAGAATTTTAGGCTACCTTAAGGGCACCTCTACCCTTGGCCTATGGTATCCAAAGGGTACGAATTTTAAACTTATCGGCTACACTGACGCTGACTACGCAGGTTGCCAAATGGACAGGAAAAGCACGTCCGGTGGCGCTCAATTTCTAGGCAAAAAGCTGGTTTGTTGGTCATCCAAAAAGCAAAACTGCGTGTCCACTTTGACGGCCGAAGCAGAATACGTAGCTGCCGCCAGCTGTTGTTCACAGATGCTGTGGATGCGGACACAGCTTCGCGACAATGGGTACAATCTAAATAGTATACCCATATATAGTGATAGTCAGAGTGCAACCGCCATTACTTGCAATCCTGTTCATCTTTCACGCACAAAACACATAGACATTAGATATCATTTTATCAAAGATCACGTAGAAAAAGGCACGATAGAGATGTACTTTGTGAACACAGAGTTTCAACTAGCCGACATTTTCACCGAGGCCTTGGATGAGAAACGATTTCAATTCCTTGTCGGAAAATTAGGCATGTTGAATCTTCCGTAATATGTGCATTACCTAATCTTCTATGCTTATTTGTCCTTATCTTGCGTGATATATATATATATATATATATATATATATATATATTTCTATATATACTATAAAGGGGTATGACGAAATCCTTTAGGATGCTTTGATCTAAAGTCACTTAGAATTTTACCCCGACATGCGATCGATTTAATTGCTGAAAATTTGTCAATCTCAGTCACATTCTTGTGTCTAAAAGGTCATTTGATTGTTCCACTAGACACAAAGTCACTCTACATGCGTGAGGATTCAAGCCTTGTTCCTTTTTCCTTTCTTTGGATCTACTTCTCGAGTGAGTCACACATAAATTACTTGTCTTACCTAGTGATTCTTGGTGTCATACTCATCTTGCGTTAGATCGTCAGGAAAATGATAAGGGAGTTTAGGATATTCTTCATTCGGCCTTATATAAATTCCCCCACGTTAGCCCTTAGTCATCCACTTTGAGCCTTCTCCGACGTCCTTTTCTTCATTTGAACCCATTCCCAGCCTTCAACCGAACTCTATACTCTTCGAATGGTTGTTCAAACGAGAAAAAGGAGGGGGAGATAACAAACGAAAAAGTAAGATGACGACAAAAGAAGGCATTGCTCAACGCGCAAAACTCAGACCAAAGGAAACCGGTCTTCCGACTACCTTGTAAAAAGTGGCATGGTTCCTGCTGTGAACTTCTCCAATGATAATCTCGTATGCTCGTCAGAACGGCTGGAAGAGGAGCACCACGAAGTGAACTTCTCCAACGATAATCCGGTCTTATATCGGGAAATGAGAAGAGGAGTGCAGCCTCGGGTACGAATTCCATAACCGAGAACTTCTCCAAATTGATAATCTCTGAAACCTCTGTAGGGATTAAGAGAAGAGGAGCACGGTATCGGCCCGAGAACCAACAAAAAGAACTTCGCCTACGATAATCTCCTAGTGCCTCATGGAGAAGCGGAGCTTCAGCTTGAGCATAACATAAAAAGGGATAGTTCTTGAAAGAAAAAGAGGGAGAGAAGATTGGAAAGAAGAAAAACGCCGAAGAAAAAAAAAAGAGACGGGCGTAGAATTGGAAGACGATGAAGAGATAAGCTCACTTTCCTTTAAATTCCTTCCGTTCTAAGTCCTAGCCAAATTATAACCCTTACAACCCTTTGATTCCACATAGACGGTCTCTCGCTTAGGTGAAATGATTAAAAATGTCTCGATCACAGGTAAATTGACTTAAAATTGCTTGTGTTGACTTGAGTGATAAAAATATAAAAATCCCAAGATAGCTATACTTGAGAGCAAGAGCGAACCTAGTGAGAGTTGTCGAACTTAAATACCCATCAAAACAGTTTGAGTCATCATAATAAAAAATAATTTGTTTCCCAGATGTTGAGTCAAATGTTGGCTCAACATCAGTTACCGCCGTAAAGCCGATTTGATGATCTTTGTTAGGAAATATTTTGTAGTGTTCAATTTCATCATATTATCTTTGTTGGTTAGCTTTTAGTTAATTTGGGCTAGGTCGTAATGGGCTAGCCCGTCGCTATTTTGTAATGGGCTTACACAAGGGTCCACGTATTATATACCAACTTGTGGTATAAATACTAAAACCCTAACACATAGTTAGGTGGGCTTGTGTGTGTAGAGAAAATAAACATGTTAGTGAGAGAGCCTCCTCAAGAACACCACCAAGCCCCACGCTCGAAGTTGTTCGTTTGGGTGAAACTCGGACCAACAATTGGTATCAGAGCTCAACGCGGCCGGATTTGCGTGTTTGAGCAAGATTTGAGTGAAAATTTGCTTGAAAATATTTTTCGTCACTCATTTTTTGGGCGATTTCGACCTCGTTTTGTTGTTTTCAGACATCCCAAAGGTATGTGTTTAGGGATGTCTTTCTGAAGTTTTGGAACACGTTTCGTCGATTTTGAGTGAGAATTTGAGCGAAAACGAGTTGATTTTTCTCGTATAAGTCGTGCAGCCTATCCAACAGTACACTGTTCTTGGCCGAGAAATTTCCGAGAAATTTCATAGCCGAGAAATTTTTTTCACAGGCTGAGAAATTTCGAAACCGAGAAACATTCTTTCTCAGGCTGAGAAATTTCGAAACCGAGAAACTTCCTTTCCCAGGCTGAAAAATTTCGAGACCGAGAAATTTTTTTACAGGCTGAGAAATTTCGAAACCGAGAAACTTTCTTTCTCAGGCTGAGAAATTTCGAAACCGAGAAACTTTCTTTCTCAGGCTGAGAAATTTCAAAACCGAGAAATTTTTTCCAGGTTGAGAAATTTCAAAACCGAGAAATTTTCTTTCTCAGGCTAAGAAATTTCTATCCGAGAAACTTTTCAGTTGCGAAACTTTCTCAGTTCACACTTCACGATTTTTTCGCGGTCTCTCTCACACAGCTGCTTTTTCTCAACCCGCGAATTTTTTCAACCTGAGAAACTTTTAAAACTGAGAAATTTTTTCAAACTGAGAAATTTTCGGAACTTCGAAGTTTTCGCGACTCACTCTCTCAACGAAATTTCTCAGGACAACATTTTTCGCACATTTCACACATCACGCACCCCCCGAGAAATTTGCACCCCGACCTTTAAATCCAAACCCGATTTTTCGCTTCAAATCTTGCAAAATCACTCTTTAGAAATACACTTAAACACCACCAAAAATTTCTGGCCCCCCTTCGGATTAAATAAGGTTTAAAAAAAAGTTTGGGTTGAAAATTTTTTATATCATTACATAGAGAAAAATTTTCTAAGCCCATTGGACTTTGTCTATTTTACACTTTTTAAAATTTTCCGAAAATAAATTTTTCTGGGCCAAAATTTTCGGTATAGACGACGTTTTTGTGAAATTTTTTAAGGCAAATCCAAAACGCGGCAACGATCACCGTACCCAACGATCGACCTAGGACGGTATTGGCACATTATAGAAAAAGTTTAGGTCACCCCCAAACTTTTCGGAGCGGAATTTCCAAATGCCAATTTCACACACCCATCATGTATGGTACCCGGGTTGCTCCACATACATGACTGGTACACGACGTGAGCAACCACTCCACGGCATGAATGGTACGTGTGTTGCTCCACATTCATGACCGGTATGCACTGCGAGCATCCAACCCCATCATGCACGTTACACGGGTTGCTCCACGTGCATGAAGGGATGTCAGAGAAGCGAGCAACCATCATGGCTTCTGTACAAATCCGTGCAGAACCCGGACCTACAAAGAAGGGTTGACAAGAGATCAACCAACCATCAGTGGGCGCGCCATCCAATCTCGATGCTTAGACGATGTGGATCTCAGGTTCCAGACTCCACCGTCCACCCACTGCCATCCATTCCATCATGGTGTGCTACATGGAGACGTCCTCTGCCACCATGCTCTTCACTACGCCCTCACCTTCCACCAGACTAGTCTTGAAGTGTCTTATCAACAGTTTTGGGTCACCCTCGTCAACATCACTCGTGGTCGCCCTTCAACGCGATCACGTCATGCCACCACAGTTCCCATGGATCGGTGAAACCCCGCCGATCCTAACCCAGGAACGAGACTACCCTAGCCTCTTATCTAGGTCTAGGTCGCGCGACATCCTCTTCCACGCAAAGATCCAATCAACGATCTTGGGAGGATGATGTAAGTCGCTTGCAGGAGTTGCGAACCAACGACGACATGATCGCACTCCTCTGTCATATCTCACCACAACCCGGACCTCGCCCATAGGTACAGGAGATGACTCGTTCGTTTTCCGAGTAGAAGTCGGGGCTTCTGGTCCAACCGCACAATTAACCCCTCCCAACCACTCAGCTATCGTTTCGCAGATAGCTGTTTCATTCGCACAAGAGGAACCATGTTAGCCATCACCGCCCCACTTGGAGACGGTTGATATTGAACATGCAGTGCCTCGCCTCTCACTGCACCTCTTCCACCCACGTCGAGTCTAGTGTCCTCACCCACCGAAATTTTCCAATTTCTTGGACACAAACACTCTTTACGCACCCATGTCTCTGTGACTTGAGAGCGGAAGACCTAGCACGGCCAACGTCACCACAACCGTGAGCCTAGGTCATCAATCGTTTGAGTCTGTCTCATCGATGATGCCAACGGAAAGTCTTAGTGACCCCGTCTTTTCCCGTCCTGTGCAAAACGGCGGCACATCGGACACGCGTTTCGATCTCGTGACGACGGAGCGTCTTTGTGACCCCCCGTCTGGTTAGTTACCCCGTTCGTGATGGTGACCCGACTCGTAGCAATCAACGAGGAACTTACACATTTCATGCCGCACTCGAGTCCACGAGGATCTATGAAGGACAAGGTCCCATCACTGACACGACTCCTACGCCTACGCCTACGCCACCACATGTGCTCCGCCTCTTCCAAGTTTCAAAATGAACTTGGAGGAAAGCCAAATGCTGCTACTCCTGAGAATCCCACATGATTGCCTCACTCAACGCCACACAACATCACCATCACCACCATCAACGCCAGAGGCAGACTCGTCCCATGGACGACGTGACGATCCCAAAGACGGAGATCATCTCAAGGGGGAGTAAAGGAGAAGAACTGAGTTGATGATCGTACAGCAGCATCAGCAGCAACCATCATCCACCTCCGCTCAAACCACCTATGCCACCTCTCACAACACCTACTCCACCACCTACGCAAACTACGCCACGCCGGAGGCTTCCACTACCTCCGCACACATTCTGATGTGTCAGCTATTTGTTCATGATGGAACACTCGAAGGAGCCATAGCACATCTCACCCACCACATTCCGCCACCACTGCGCTCACATTTCAATGGAGCCTTGGCACAATTTTTTACACCCCACGCCTACCTTCTTCTGGAGCCAGACGAGTCAACTTCGTGGCCGAACCAGACAACTTCAATTCGAAGATGACGAATCCGGCGTCGAGAAGAAGAAGATTGGAGAATCTTCACAAGTGAGTCCTAGTCGAGCCATCACTGCCTCCGCAAGAAGAGGAGATATCCCTTGTAGGGGGAGTTTGTTAGGACTCGAGATTCCTCCAATACGCCCAACAAAGATATCCCACACTGAATTGAAGATTGAACACTGAGGGGGAGATTGTTAGGAATATTTTGTAGTGTTCAATTTCATTGTTTTATCTTTGTTGGTTAGCTTTTAGTTAATTTGGGCTAGTCGTAATGGGCTAGCCCGTAGCTATTTTGTAATGGGCTTACACAACGGCCCAAGTATTATATACCAACTTGTGGTATAAATACTAAAACCCTAACACATAGTTAGGTGTGCTTGTGTGTGTAGAGAAAATAAACATGTTAGAGTGAGAGAGCCTCCTCAAGAACACCACCAAGCCCCACGCTCGTTCTTGGTTCCGATCTATTAGGCGTGTTTAATCCGTCCGAAGTTGTTCGTTTGGATGAAACTCGGACCAACTTCTTCGTTGTCTGAGAAGGACTGTATGATTACTGATGTTTACCTGGACTCCTTAGGGTACTGTTCTTCATCCTCATCCTCGGAAAGGTCAACCCAAAGTGCTTTCCCTTGTTTGCGTAAAGTATTCGCGCATTCGTTGGCAAAGTGACCCCAGCCCGAGCACGCATGGCACCTCACTGAATCCCAGTCGATGTTCTTTTTCTTTCCATTAGCGTTGCGTTTGAAGAACGGAGGCGCAGACGAATGTTCTTCTTTGGCATTCTGGCCCTTCCTGAATGTTTGGCCAACATTCTGCTCGACATTCTTCTTCTGAAAGAAAACTTTTGTCACGAGCATAGCCATATTCTCATCATTTCCAGGGTTAACTTCAGTTTGCACCTTGGAAGACTGACTGACTAGAGCTATGCTTTTGCCGCGTGAAGCTCTCATTTGGACTTCGAGGTTGGTCTCATAGTTCTTCATAATGTTCATCAACGTGTTGAACTCTAACGTCCCCAGATTGTGTGCTTCCCCGACAGCCGCTACCTTCACATTAAATTTTTTCAGTGAGCATACGTAAAGTTTTAGATACAAGTACCTTATTTGCGATCGGATCTCTGAGACTGGCACACTTGCTCGAGATTGACAGAATTTTTCCGAAGTACGTGGTAACATCTTCATCATCCTTCATTCTGAGGTTTTCGAACTGGTTGAGGAGTACCTTAGACGTGTCTGCTTCACACTCCCATCGCCTTCACAGTACCTCTGAAGTAAATCCCACGCATCATTTGCCGTAGTACTATTTTGTATGATCTTGAACATGAAGATGTCTACCGAATAGAACATGGCATTAAGGGCTTTATCATTGAACTCGGCTGTGTTCTTCTCTTGAAGACTCCATTCATTGACTGGTTTCTCATAGACTTCACCATCTTTGTCCTGGACAGTCTTTGGAGCCATGGAGCACGGACTCCCATGCTCGCACATCTATGGACTTGATGCATTGGCGCACACGAACCTTCTAATAGGCATAATTGGAACCGTCTAATACTGGAACTTTGCCGATGTAATTAGAGCTTGTAACATCCATTATAAAGGATAAAAAACGCTTAGCCATGTCAGGCGGTGGCTCTTATACCACTTTGAAGTGGTCCCGGTATGATATGGATGTAAAATACTAAGTTCTAAAACAGATGACTAAATGTTGGAACAAATGTACAACACTGAAGCCAGCACAGAACGCACAGCGGAATAAGTAACGAACTTAGTAAAGAGAGATGGTGAACACGAGATGTAAATCTGTGCAGCAAGTTATAAAAACTTGCTGCGTGCCTCAAGGCGACTATAGCAATGGATGGCAAAAAAACTATCCGTAGATAGTACAACAAGCCTAGAAAAACTACGAATCTAAACGATCTAGAAAAACTACAAATCTAACGATTCTGCAAACCTACAAAGTCCTAAGACTTTTGCAAAAGAATATTAGGCTAAAAAGACACTTTGGCTCGCTCAAATCCTCTCAACAAAACTCGATCATTATCGCTCATAGCTCTCAAAAGCTTTCTCGTCCAAAGGGCTGAGGCAGCACGAATCTCCTCATATTTATAGGCATTGGCTCATGTTTTAATTGGTAGGATATCCCTTGAATATCTCCTAATGATTTAGTCTTGACTTGACCTCTGTAGCGACCCCACTCTCTAATCGCTATTTAGCGATAAACGCGTCCGGTTAAGCAGCGAAGCCGCAGAGAACCCATCTTACAAAAACATTTATTTATACAACAAAGTTTAATACAGACGGGCCAGTGGCCCAAAACACCCTATCACTCGCCACGGGTCGTCATCCATGTACAGGCCCGCCCTCAAAAGCCCATGGAA
>JAPQWV010002351.1:0-58125 GCA_027422505.1 Craterostigma plantagineum | reverse complement strand
AATTACCGAGGTTAATGATTGGGCAATTGATTTTAACATACCAATAATTTTTTAGATCTTAGTTCAACTCTTACTTGGCCATAGTTGTTATTCATATATCTACTCACAGTGTTCCCAAAAACTTAACCAAGAAGCTTTGTTCAGATGCAATCTCTGTTTCTCCCTCAAAGTTATATCCAGCAAAACTCTCGTTTTCTTGATAGCCCAGCATTTCGCAAGGTTCTTTCGTTTGCGATGCACCTTTAAGACACTCATCGACTAGCAATCATACTATTTTAGACACCCATGACTTCTTACCCCTTTTTATCTTAATTCAAGTAATATATGTCAGCCTCGAACATTGGTTTGTGCCACCTTATTTAAAACTCAATAATCTGATTTAGTGACTTTCACAAAAATACTTGCAGAAGAACTGTTGCCCGGCGTCATGGTCTCATGGTACGTGGATATCTCCCTGTACTCAATTCCCTAGCAAAGGGCCTCGACATTCGTCTCAACCACAGGTAAAACACACACACACACACATATAGCGAACAACAGTTCAAAGGAAACTTTCCCCCCCCCCCCCCCCCCCCCCCCCCCCCCCCCCCCCCCCCCCCCCCCCCCCAAAATGCTCGGAACTTTTTTTTTTGTTTGCAGGGTGACGAAAGTGATAAGGCGACATTCAGGCGTGAGAGTGACGGTGGAAGACGGGAGAGTATTCGTGGCGGACGCCGCGGTCATTGCTCTCCACTCGGCGTCCTAAAAATCGAACACCATCAAGTTTGAGGCGAGGCTGCCCACCTGGAAAGAAGAAGCCATTAATGACCTCGGAGTTGGGATAGAGAACAAGATCGTCCTTCACTTCGACAATGTGTTCTGGCCCAACGTTGAGTTCTTGGGAGTCGTCGCAGAGAGTTCTTACAAGTGCAGTTATTTCCTCAACCTCCACAAGGCCACGGGCCACTCCGTCCTCGTCTACATGCCCGCAGGCCAGCTGGCGCATGACGTCGAGAAGATGTCAGACGAAGCCGCTGCCAACTTCGCCTTCACTCAGCTCAAGAGGATCCTGCCAAACGCCTCCCATCCGGTATTTTTAGATATAGAATTATATACCATTTCCTAGGATTATACATTAAGCTCCGTTTGGTTCGTGGATTCCAACGTGGAAAAGAAAAGAAAAAGTACGATTGTACGCGTGAACCCTAAGGTACAATGATTCGATGCGTACCACCACATTTTTCTTTTCTTTCCGCGCCGATTTCCACGGACCAAACGCACCCTAACAGTATGTTTGGATCAAGGAAGTTGTGAGGAAAAGAAAAACTGAAGAGAAATGACTTTCACTAGCTTTCATATCCTTATCTTCACCATTTTTCCATGGTTTACCTTAACCTTAGTTTAAGTTTCTTTTGTCTTCTTTTCCTAGTCTATTACTCTTATCAACCAATCAGAACTTTTCTTTCCCTCACTAAATTCCATAAAACACACCTTAATGATACCAAAAGACAAAATGGCCAGAAAAATTGTCCTCCTCATAGTAGAAAATACCTAGTTTTTTTTTTCCTTTTTTTTTCATTTACTGTAAAGACTTCGAATATCTCGGCATGTAATTAAATTAGAAATACTCTTCCAACTGTCTAGGAAGTATCTGTGTAGCATTTTAAATTTTGCCTCATTTTTTCTGTACTAACTTTGCTGGCAAACCTACTGTGTTTTAGTGGAATAAGGGATAACATCCTTTTATTTATATATTTGAATCTTGGCTGGTAAGTGCATATATATCCCAGTGTAGTGTTTGTTATACCATTCTTCTTGTTGCGATTGCAGATTCAGTACTTGGTTTCTCACTGGGGCACGGACAAGAACACGTTGGGCTCTTACAGCTACGACAAGGTTGGTAAGTCCCACGATCTGTACGAAAAGCTGAGAATCCCTGTGGACAACCTCTTCTTTGCGGGTGAAGCAACGAGCGTCGACTATCCCGGGTCGGTCCACGGGGCTTACTCCACGGGCCTCATGGCTGCTGAGGACTGCAGAATGAGGGTCTTGGAGAGGTACGGTGAGTTGGATCTTTTCCAGCCCGTTATGGGCGAAGACTCTCCTCCCATCTCTGTCCCTCTTTTGATCTCTCGCCTTAAAATCAATTATTATGGTGATGACGATTATCTATCTATCTTTGTTATTATAATAATTATTGCTAAGGACGATGCTGCTGCTACATTAAGGGTATTTATTATGTGTGTTTGTTTGGTGCTCTGGGAACATTGTGAAGGGAAGTCGAAAAATTTCCACTTCCTCCAGTTGTGAATGATCAGAGCATCGTTATTTAGTGTGTGTTTGCTCTTTCTCCATGTATAAGGCGCTGTTATATGATGAATGGTTTGAAATAACAATATAATCTGTATCGTTTTGGGTTGCTTCCTTAGACCATCTCCACTAGTACCGCAAAACGCAAACGCAGAAATGCAGTAAAACTGCCCGCTAGTACTGCAAACGCAACGCAAAATGCATGTTTTGCTCTCTCCTGTTTCAAACCTTGCGTCTGAACGCAAAAATGCGTTTGATGTTTTAAAATTGCAAATAAGCCCTTTACTCGTATTGAATTATTAAAAAACATATAAAATATATATTAAAGTTATACTACGATTAATTGATATAATGCATAATTATTTTAATCTTAACACTTATTTTAGTAATAATTTCTTTATATCTTATTAATTTTTATAATTGATTTATATGTAATATAATTAAATATTGTTTTGACCACAAATATAGAATTAAAATATTTTACAAAATATCACAATAACAAGATGTACTACATGAAATAATAAGGACATGCATAATTTTGCATATATGATTGTCGAGGACGAACGTCATTTAAATTCACCAATTGAAATTGGGATGGGAAACGTCACCGCCGGATATCGAATTTGGGACAGATGAAAAATGCTTGATTTCAAGAGTTCATATGTCGGTACAAAAAAAAATTAGAAATAAAGATGATTTGAAATGTGCTCATTGATCATTTATAGGAGAATACACTAATTCCGAGACTAAATAATTATTTATCTTTTATTTGTACGACGTGTATCTCAATGTATTTTAATTGTAATGTTGTGTAATTTCGATATTTTTAATTGGTAGTTTTTCTATGTTTGTAATTGTATAAATATGACATCAAAAAAAAGAATATTGTGGTTAGTTTCTAGAGTAGTAAAATATAGGGATGATATTGAGAAGTTATAAAGTTGGTATGAAAGCGAATATTACAGGAATATTCTTTTGCGTTTGCAGTTAACTGTTGGAGAACAGTTACTGCAAACTATAGCTGTTACTGCAAAATGCATTTGCCTTTGCGGTTGACTGTTGGAGATGTTCTTATAATACGGTATCATTAGATAAATCTGTGAATAGGAATCTAAAGACTGAACATGTTAACTACACTAACTGTAAGAGCAGATCCGTATCTAAACAACCTTCCTCAACATTTTATTATTCCTTACAGTTTCGGGTCCCGAGCCATCCATTTTATTATTAAAGTATGGTACTGCGACACTAATATTGTCTGGTTTGTTATAGGATGAAGTTGATTGATTGATTAAATTAAATAGCACTGAATACAGAAGACAAATCACGTTTTCGGACTTCGCATGGCAAGTTTGACAAATACTTCCATGTTTATTCATAAATAAATACTATTCTCTCAACTCAAGCACGTGGTGTGTGAACACGACATTATATGTTAATGTTATCGTTGTTTATCTAAAGACTCAATACTTCAAATATATTCAACAATGACCAGCTGCGAATCTTCATTTTTGCACCTAAATTATCTTATAATGGAGAATTGCATCAAGTCTATGTATATACGTTCCTGATTAGGTTATCTTTGATATTAATGTTACGTGATATTTGATGTGGACTTAATTAAGCTGGGCCGAGAAAACGAAAAATAAAAAAGAGCCCATAAAGCCCATGAAGAAGAAAGGCCCATAACAAGGTACAGAATCAGGCCTGGGAGAAAGGACCTGCGAAGATCCCCCGGATATAAGCATTATCTGGGCAAGGGAAGGAGGATTCTTGGATATTTAGGACAAAAGGACAGCAAAAAAGGAAGGAAGGAAGTCACAGAGACACGTGTCGCTACATTACGGGAAGGTATCAATGAACACTTCACTGTAGCCGCCACAGAGTCATTTCATCAAGCAGCCTGTCACTTTTCCGAGTACCCTAGGTAGTACGTCCCCCGAAAATCCTGGAGCATAGCATCAAATAGACTGCTGGGAGCTCCTATAAAAGGGGAGACTTAGCATTTTCTAAATGATCATCATTCTAACATTTCTCACACACGAAAACACATAGAAATCTCTCTCTATCACTGTAATGATTCTCTTCCAGTAGATCTTTAACATATATGAGCGAAGGTGAGTTGTGAGCATGTAATTCTTCTAAGTATAGTGAAAACCAAATTTGGAGCGCCCGTGGACGTAGGATCTACAAAGATCCGAACACGTAATCATGGTGTTATTTCGTTTACGTTCAAATAGGTCCCCAGCGTCCCAGACACATCTCAGCATGTCCCAGACAGGTCCCCATGTCCCAAACAGGTCCCCAAACACGTCCCGACTTCCCCATTACGTCCCAATACCACAAATACGTCCCACAAGTCCAAACACGTTCCCCTTCAGTCTCTCTTTCAATAAGCACCTCACGCACATAACTTTATCGATTCTCCGGCTATATAAATTTCCCTTTCCCACACTTATAAATTTCGTTGATTGGTTTGCCCCATATCAAATGGCGCCGTCTGTGGGAAATTCCGAGTTGAAGGCGGTGAGTAATTTTGCTATGTAGTGCAAAGCTGTGCTTAACGTTTTCTTTTCTCTTTTCTTCTCATTATTTCTGCTGGGACGAGACAAAAATGCAAAAAACTTGGCGAAGAAGACTCTCTCTGCCGAAGAATTGGACTTACAACCCGCAGGAGCTGTCAAAGCGCAATTGAAGCTCCTGAGACGTAATACCATGTGCACCACCTTGACCGAGAGGAGGAAAGGATGAAGGTCCGAAGCTCCCCCTTCGGGACCCAAGAGCCCAGCTCCGTGCTGGAAAGAAGACCCGAAGATCCCCCTTCGGGACCTACAAGCCCAGCTCCGTGCTGACACATGAGGATCATTGGGACCTAGAAGGCAGCTACACGCTGACGTCCTGATATCCACGGGGGATATAAGCCAAGCTCCTCGCTAGCACGCGAAAGTCCATGGGACCTAGGAGCCAATCCCCACGCTGATGTACGAAGAGCCGCGAGAGATCAGAGTACAGCTCCGCGCGAGCATACGAAGGTCTGTGGACCTAGAAGTTAGCTCAGCGCAACACTCGAAGACCAGTGGGAGATGAGAACCTAGTTCCATGAGGGCAGATCCACATAAGACATCCCACACTGATAAGGCCCTTGGACAGAATTCCAGGGCCCTCTACATCCCCTTCTCAATATATAATATTGTTATCATAATGAATATATGACCACACTAACAAGTGTTACTGTTTGAAGGACGAAATAAAGAAGCTCATCCTGGTAGTTGCCCTAAAGGAGTCTGTAGGAGCTGTGCCTAATAAAGGCAGACGACGTCCACCTCCTCCAGATAGGGGCCAGTTCCAATCAAGACTCGTGTCCCATCCTGGGAGGGCGAGGCACTGGGACTCCAATGGCCCACAAAAGCCCGAATCATGCACCGAGCATTTGAAGGACTTAGAGGTCCAGCTCCGCAATGGTGTACAAAGGCCAGAGGGACCTCAAGTCCGAGCTCCGCGCTGGCAGGAAGATACAGAGCTCCGCCTTTGGAATCTCCCCAGCTCCCCGCTGGCAAGAAGATTCGAAGCTTCGCATTCTGGATCTCCCCAGCTCCGTGCTGGTACACAGACTCGAGCTCCTATATTCGGGATCTATTAGCCAAGCTCCACGGGCAAAGCCTGACCCTTTGTGAAGAACCACTGGGGAGTTACGAAGACCAGCTTCGTGCTGGAAATAAAGATATGATCTATGTGTTTGAGATCTCCATGTCGAGCTCATCGCTAGCACATAAAGTCCGTACGGGGGATCTCCAAATCGGCTGAAACCCAGCTCCGCGCTGGAATAAACGCAAAGAAGCGCAGCTCCGTGCTGACACAAAGACCCGAAGCTCCGCATCCAGGACCTCCCAGCTCCGCGCTGGCAGGAAGCCCTGGAGCTCCGCATCCGGGACCTCCGAGCTCTGCGCTGGCGCATGAAGCTCCACAGGAAGTCAAAGCTCAGCTCAGTACTAGCGTACGAGGACCTCCGTGCGGTGCAGTAGCAGGTCCCATATTGCATACCTAGGAGCACCTACCACCATTCCCTCCGCCAAATACGACTGCTCCAACAAATGGCCTCCGCAACAGGGAGCTGTCGAGATCTCTCCTTAGGGTCCTACGGAACTCCCACCGTTACGCAACAACACGGTGGAAATCCTGACATTATTCGGGAGACATCCCGCGATAAGAAGGCTCTTAGCCGAAACTCCGAGACCCTCTAAATCTCATTTTCGTTTAATTAACGTTACCTTACCAAATATATATACTAAAAACTACTATCATTTGAAGGATTGAAACATTCGAAGATGAAATCGAAGGGCCCCTCCTACTGAGGAAGTTCATAAAACATGGCCCCGACCGAGGTCTGAAGGCGGTCGAGAAAGAGAGCCAGGGGGATCTGTGCCGACTAAAGGCAGACAACACCCGCCTCCTCGAAGGACAGCTCCATTTAAGGCTCAGCCTCAAAGCCGAGCTCCGCGCTGGCAAAGGTCCGCAGGACCTCAAAGCCCAGCCTGGGCTGGCATCCGGAGATCCCCGGGAGGTCGAAGTCCTCCTCTACACTGGCATATGAAAAAACTACGGGGATTTGAAATCCAAGCTCCCCACTGCCACCAGCTCCGCACTAGCACCGGAAGTCCAATCTCGGTAGCAAAGTCCCTAAGCTTCTGATAGGGATCTATAGCCTTAGCTTCGTGCCTGCATAAAAGATCCAAAGGGCCGCAGCGCCTGAAAACCTGAGGAAGATAAAGCTGAGCTCCATGATGGTACATAAAACTCTGCTGGAGGACAATTCCCAGCTCTATTCTAGCAAAGATCTGCAGGACCTCAAAGCCCAGCTCCTCGTTGGTAATACTCGGGGGACCTAAGAGACAGCTCCGTGCTAGGGCGCAGATCCGAATCTCTACATTTGGGACCCACAAAACCAACTCCGTGCTGGTTGAGGAGCTAGTTACCACATGTGGACCTAGAAGGCAATTCCACGATGATGCCTAAAGATCTACGGGAGACATCCCGCATTGATAAGGCTTTAGCCAGAATTTCAGGGCCCTCTAAACCTTATTCCATTTATATCATCGATACCATAATAAATACATGCATCATACTAACGACTGCTATTATTTGAAGGATGAAATCGAAGTACCCCTAGTGGGACAATGAGGAAGTTCCTTGACAGTGGCATCAACCAAGGTCGAGGTGTCTGAGGGATCTATGCCATTCAAAGGCAGACAACCCCCACCTCCTCTAGATAAGGGCAGCTCCAAAGGCTCACATCCCTATCATAACATGAGCTCTAGGGCAGAGGAATTCCATTTCCAGCAGAGCCAAAATTGTACACTCGAGCAGTCGAAGGTCCGGACCTCCGGAGATCTGGAGCCAGGGACCTCACCATTAACCAAAAAGAAAGGAGCTCCATTTCGCCATTACTTCAAATTACAAGCCTCCGGCAGGGAGCTCGGATACAAAGCGGGCTGGCGATGTAACCACACAGTTAAGCGAGCTGTCGCTATAACCACGCACTTAAGCGAGCTGGCTGTCACGCCCTCACAAATTGACCAAGAGTCGGAGCAAATCGGGCAATGATCTTGCGAGCCAAGAGTGTCGAGGCGGCCGAGAACAAGACTTTGGGACCGGCCAAGCTTGTCGCGTGCGGGACGTCGATCTAACCAAGCGAGGTCGAGGCACGTAGCACCAGTTAGACAGGGAGACGGGGCTAATGAGGTTTACCACGATTATTGGCCCATCCGGATTCGTGTAGAACCTTCCGGAAGATCGTGGAACATGCGGAATAATGGGGGTCATTCTAGAGAGTCGAGAGTCCAAGTGTGGAGAATGCTATGGAACTCTCTAGAGAGGAATATGCCTTGGATATTCCTAGAATAATCTAGATTGTAAATAATAGCCGTTAGATCGAGTAGATCTTAGCCGTCCATCGGGTTGGACAATTTGTATATAAAGGGGCTTAGAGTAGCTCATTGTATCGAACAAGTGGTAGCCTTCATTGTAAACACTTTAGTGTGAGAAGAGTGAGTTCTCTTATCTAAAACACTTGTGTGGTTTTCCTCTTACACTTAGGCACGTTCAAGCCGAGGGTTGTCCGACATCTTGCTTTCTTTCGAGAGCGTTTTGGGAGGCTTACCTAGTAAAGCACGCGAGGGGCTGCTTAAAGGACTAGGTGCCGCACGGGAGCTAGCAAGCCAAAGTCTAGGTCCGTGACAAGTGGTATCAGGCCAAGGTTAGCAAGGATGCCCGAGACAAATGCGCAAGTGAACGAGGAGAGGGGTGGTGAGCCGGCTCTAGCCAAGGTGGGAGGAAGAAGCGGGATCAATCGAAGGCGCGCGACCCTTGTCCGTGGGAAGGCACCATCGCGGAGATGGGCCAAATTGTTGCAACCATGGGGGGGGGGGGGCTCGAGGACGTCGAGGGGAGCGTGACAACTCTAGAGGAGCACGTTCATGGGGAGCTCGACAAGGTCAAGGCCGACATCGAGATGGTGTGACGGTAAGGGATATTGTTGAGACCTTGCAGGGGCAGGTTCTCAAGGAGTTCGAGGCCACCAAGGAGGATTCGAAGGCATTGAGGGAAGCCAACGAGGTCCTGAAGGCCGAGAACGAGGTCTTGTGGGGCGAGATGACCAAAATGAGGGAGGCCATGGATTCGCTACAAGAGCAAGTGGCATTATGCCGAAAGTTGGCACTAAGCGGGGGAGGCAACGGAGCTAGCTCGACAGGGGGATCGACTAGCCAAAGGCCTATCGATGTGCCAAGGCGTGTGGGTTCAACAGCAAGCGGGACGCCAAGCTAGTGGAGGACTATCTTTGGCGGATGGAGCGGTACTTTGAGGATCTAGCATCGTAGATGAGGCGTGCATGATACGTACTGCAAGCAACTACCTCACCGAGACTGCGGCATTATGGTGGAGACGTGTGCATGCCGACATAGAGAGGGGCGCGCGTGGCTTAGACACGTGGGAGGAGTTCAAGAGGGAACTCAGAGCGCCACTTCTATCCCGAGAATGTGGTCTATGAAGCCAGGAAGAAGTTGCGGGAATTGAAGCATCGAAGCTCAATTCAGGCATATGTCGACGAGTTCACGATGCTAACTCTTCAGATTCCTACCATCACGGACGATGATAGGTTGTTCTACTCGTAGACGGGCTACAAAGTTGGGCTAGGCAGGAAGTCCAACGTCGGGATGTCAAGTCGGTGGACGAGGCCATAATGGTTGCCGAGTCGCTCATGGAGTACCAGAGGGTGGCTCCAAGGCGCAAGCAAGAGGGCTCATCCAAAGGTGGGGGAGAGACCCATGTTCATGAGCGGGATGCGGGGCGATCACCTAGTCGAGATCGGGGATCCACGCAAGGCCGACGGTACTATGAGGACAAGAAGAAAGCGTTCGTGCCCAAGGGGGGTTGCTTCTGTGTGGGGGGCCTCATAAGGTGTCGGAATGCCCCAAGAGGGGGATGCTCACGGTCATGATTGCGCAAAGGAAGCGCTTAGAGACGGAGGAAGCACCCGAGCAGAGGCTTGGGGCTGCTCGAGTCTTGAGTGGTGTGGAGGCCATTCAAGAATTGAATGCCATGGAGGTGAAGCCACCACCAATGAGACCATGCGAGGGGCGCATGTTCGTCGAGGCAAAGGTGAATGGCAAGTAGACCAAGGCATTACTCGATACCGGGGCAAGCCACAATTTAGTGACAGAGGCTGAGGCCAAGAAATTGGGGCTTAATATTGAGGCCTTCAAGGGGAGGGTCAAGATGGTGTCCAAGGACACAAACCATGGGGGGGTGGTAGCTCGAGCGGTGAAGCTACAAATCGGTGCTTGGGAGGGCCAGACTGACTTCACGGTGGTGTCGATGGACAACCACACACTCGTGTTGGGCATGGACTTCATGGGTAAGACCAATGCCATCCTTATGCCTATGCATAGCTCGTTGTATTTCTTTGGGCAGGACGGGAAGTGCTCGGTGCCCATAGTCTCTGACGAGGCAATAGGCGAGACGGGCAGCCGGGACGCATGGCGGAGCATGCGACTCGAGCAAGGGTTCTGTGTGGGGGGCCTCATAAGGTGTCGAAATGCCCCAAGAGGGGGATGCTCACGGCCATGATTGCGCAACGGGAAGCGCTAGAGACGGAGGAAGCACCCGAGCAGAGGCTTGGGGCTGCTCGAGTCTTGAGTGGTGTGGAGGCCATTCAAGAATTGAATGCCATGGAGGTGAAGCCACCACCAATGAGACCATGCGAGGGGCGCATGTTCGTCGAGGCAAAGGTGAATGGCAAGGAGACCAAGGCATTACTCGATACCGGGGCAAGCCACAATTTAGTGACAGAGGCTTGAGGCCAAGAAATTGGGGCTTAATATTGAGGCCTTCAAGGGGAGGGTCAAGATGGTGTCCAAGGACACAACCATGGGCGGGGTAGCTCAAGCGGTGAAGCTACAAATCGGTGCTTGGGAGGGCCAGACTGACTTCACGGTGGTGTCGATGGACAACCACACACTCGTGTTGGGCATGGACTTCATGGGTAAGACCAATGCCATCCTTATGCCTATGCATAGCTCGTTGTATTTCTTTGGGCAGGACGGGAAGTGCTCGGTGCCCATAGTCTCTGACGAGGCAATAGGCGAGGGACCGGGCAGCCGGGGACGCATGGCGAGCATGCGACTCGAGCAAGGGTTCTGTGTGGGGGGCCTCATAAGGTGTCGGAATGCCCCAGGAGGGGGATGCTCACGGCCATGATGCGCAACGGGAAGCGCTAGAGACGGAGGAAGCACCCGAGCAGAGGCTTGGGGCTGCTCGAGTCTTGAGTGGTGTGGAGGCCATTCAAGAATTGAATGCCATGGAGGTGAAGCCACCACCAATGAGACCATGCGAGGGGCGCATGTTCGTCGAGGCAAAGGTGAATGGCAAGGAGACAAGGCATTACTCGATACCGGGGCAAGCCACAATTTAGTGACAGAGGCTGAGGCCAAGAAATTGGGCTTAATATTGAGGCCTTCAAGGGGAGGGTCAAGATGGTGTCCAAGGACACAACCATGGGCGGGGTAGCTCAAGCGGTGAAGCTACAAATCGGTGCTTGGGAGGGCCAGACTGACTTCACGGTGGTGTCGATGGACAACCACACACTCGTGTTGGGCATGGACTTCATGGGTAAGACCAATGCCATCCTTATGCCTATGCATAGCTCGTTGTATTTCTTGGGCAGGACGGGAAGTGCTCGGTGCCCATAGTTTCTGACGAGGCAATAGGCGAGACCGGGGAGCCGGGACGCATGGCGAGCATGCGACTCGAGCAAGGGTGTGCCAGCAACGATCCAAGCAAGATAGGCACAGGGGTGCCGACCGAAGCCAAGGGGGACTCGGAGAGTGCGAGGACGCTGCCCACACCAACAAGGCAGCCAAAGCAGGGACTAGGTCGGGAATATTCAAGCGGGTGACCAAGTCAAAGCCATGCCAAGGAAGTTGAGGACTTCAGAGGGCAATGGGGGCAAGACAAGGCATCCGAAGGGGCCAAAGCATGAGATGCAGAGGCGCGGCAACGGGGACGTTGCCGAATGGGTGGGGGAGGATGTCACGCCCTCACAAATTTGACCAAGAGTCGGAGCAAATCGGGCGATGATCTTGCGAGCTAAGAGTGTCGAGGCGCCGAGAACAAGACTTTGGGACCGGCCAAGCTTGTCGCGTGCGGGACGTCGATCTAACCAAGCGAGGCCGAGGCACGTAGCACCTGTTAGACAGGGAGACGGGGCTAATGAGGTTTACACGATTGTTGGCCAATCCGGATTCGCGTAGAAACCTTCCGGAAGATCGTGGAACCATGTGGAATAATGCGGGTCATTCTAGAGAGTCGAGAGTCCAAGTGTGGAGAATGCTATGGAACTCTCTAGAGAGGAATATGGCCTTGGGATATCCTAAAATAATCTAGATTGTAAATAATAGCCGTTAGATTGAGTAGATCTTAGCCGTCCATCGGGTTGGACAATTTGATATATAAGGGGCTTAGAGTAGCTCATTTGTATCGAACAAGTGGTAGCCTTCGTTGTAAACACTTTAGTGTGAGAAGAGTGAGTTCTCTTATCTAAACACTTGTGTGGTTTTCCTTTTGCACTTAGGCACGTTCAAGCCGAGCGTTGTCCGACATCTTGCCTTCTTTCGAGAGCGTTTTGGGAGGCTGACCTAGTAAAGCACGCGAGGGGCTGCTTAAAGGACTAGGTGCCGCACGGGAGCTAGCAAGCCAAAGTCTAGGTCCGTGACATGGCGCTATAACCATGCACTTAAGCGAGCAGTCGCTATAACCACGCACTTAAGCGAGCGGGCGCTATACCCACGCATTTAAGCGAAGCTGGCGCTATAACCAGGGTAAACTAATTTTATCTCTAAGAGAATACCGCCTTGTCGGAATATATATACAGTTTATGATATATAAACAAGTGCACTTGTAAAGATAATCGATGCCGAGGGTCGAGGACCTAAGGTGTACCCGACATCAAAGACTGATAGTCTGCGACGTGAGATGATGCCAAAGGACCGACGGGTCGGCGGTGTACCTGACATCAAAGGCCACAGGTCTGCGACGTTGAAAGATGCCCATGAGGGCGTACAAGATGCCGCCGCTGACGGGCTGCGGTGTACAGGACATCAAAGGTCATAAGTATGGCCTGCGACGTGTATAGGTACCTCAGCGTAGCTGGCGCTATAACCAGGGTAAAACAGTGGGAGAAAGCCCCACTTTATATCTAGGACCTTCGGGCCTACATTACTGAACTTGCTAAGGGCAAAGAGAGCCTAGCGCAAAGCGACACCCGAGGACAATGACGACGGTCATTGCAACCAAAGGCGTGAATTCGTACTTGGCTTACGAATTGAATAAGCGAGCTGGCGCTATAACCAAGCCACGATAATGATGTTCCTAGAAACATCCATCAGGTCTTGCAAAAGAAATACGAGGAGGAAGGGAACTCGATGAAACTACGAACATGGGGAGTTAAGCTCCCCAAGTCCTTACCATCGTATTCGAAAGGAAAAAATGACATAATATTTTTTACAGGCCATCACCACCCTGAAAAGGCAAAAGGGAACTCGGAGATACGTACAGCAGGACCTAGGGATCTTCTTACAAGTGCAAAGGCTCGAAGAGAAGCTCCCCCATTAGGTCCCCCTCAGGGGAGTTGAGCTTTCCTAAAACATCGTAGGTCTTAGGATGCCCGAAAGGCCTTCCGCCAAGTTCCCTGAGAAGTTTGGAGACGACGGGTCAGGACCTCTGCATGCTCTCTACAACAGAGAGCCTTGAAGCACACAGAATAAGGAAGGTCCCGCAGGGATGACTTGGCCTCAGCTCCCAAGGACTCAGCACCACAACCTCCATGAAATGTTTGCTTCAGGAGAATGGCAAAATCCTTCAAAGACAGGGGAGCCCTTCAAATAGGCTTGACCTAATCCTCCGCCAGGCCCCCTAAGAACTTCTTCCCAGCAGCTGTAGGAAGAAGGAACTTCACGACGCTGCAAAAGTGCTACCTGCTCCTCCAAGCTCCAACTGAGACACTAAACACAGGGGAGTTGTGCTCCCCTAACACATTGCAGGAGCAGGGCTCTCCGAAGAGATGAAGTCGACGCATGGGAGTTCGGAGATATCAGCGCCGCAGGAAGCTAGAGTTAAGGGTTCAAGGGAACAGGCGGATCCCCGGAAAGCATTCGGGAGAAAGGAGGTTCCGACAAGCAGAAATGGCTCCGGCACTGTATCGTCCCCTAATATAATGTCGCATTAAAGGTGCAATATCCCTCAGAAAAGGGAAGTCCTTCAGGCGCGCTTGGTGCCGATCCTCAGCTAGGTCCTCTCGGAACTCCTTTCCAACCGCCATGGATGGGAGATGCTGTGAGAGGAGCAGGTACCTTTGGCCTCTGCCACCACCAAGTAAGCATCTCACTCTTCTATCTCCTTAGCGAAGGAGCTCCGCAGCTCCTCTCGCACTATTCCACGAGTAGGGTGTGCTTCGGCCTTTCTTTGTTCCTGGGTGCTCCATAGTTCCCTCCGTGCTGCTCCACTAACTCAGCACGTCCCACCGCCACCTTTTGCAACCCGAATTCAATTCCCAGGCTACTTCATTTGCTGCCAACAGCTCGACCGCCTAAGATCCCTACAGATCCCAAAAGAGGCTCAGCACTTCGCCCCCTGAGGAATGGAGTAAAGAAATCCCCTTTTTGCTTTTCCTTTCTAAACTTTTTGACGAAGCTGTTTCTTTTGACACCCGAGGCAGGGCGGGGGTAATGGGAACTTCTTGAGCTTCCATGACAAGAGAAGGAACTAAAGGAACACCCTCGTTCCTACCGAAGGACGAATCTCCCCGCAAACGTCCTTAGCCACCAGGACACAAAGGAGCAAGGGAGCTGCAGAGGGTGCGCTGAGGAACTTGGAACTGACTCCTTCCGCCACATCAGTCAACAAAACACGTCCCTCAAGAGGTAATTGCGGTAGGGAGGTAAGGCCCATCTTACTATTTTTACTCTAATTTACTTTTTGTCCCAAAAAACAAATTAGAGTAGGGGAGTGGTTGATCTGGACTTAACTAAGCTGGGCCGAGAAAACGAAAAATAAAAAGAGCCCAATAAAGCCCATGAAGAAGAAAGGCCCATAACAAGGTACAGAATCAGGCTGGGAGAAAGGACCTGCGAAGATCCCTGGATATAAGCATTATCTGGGCAAGGGAAGGAGGATTCTTGGATATTTCAGGACAAAAGGACAGCAGAAAGGAAGGAAGGAAGTCACAGAGACACGTGTCGCTTCATTACGGGGTATCACTGAACACTTCACTGTAGCCGCCGCATGAGTCATTTCATCAAGCAGCCTGTCACTTTTCCTGAGTACCCTAGTAGTACGTCCCCCGGAAATCCTGGAGCATAGCATCAAATAGACTGCTGGGAGCTCCTATAAAAGGGGAGACTTAGCATTTCTGAACGATCATCATTCTAACATTCTCACACACGAAAAACACATAGAAATCTCTCTCTATCACTGTAATAATTCTCTTCCATTAGATCTTTAACATATATGAGCGAAGGTGAGTTGTGAGCATGTAATTCTTCCAAGTATAGTGAAAACCGATTTTAGAGCGCCCGTGGACTTAGGATCTACAAAGATCCGAACCACGTAATCATGGTGTTATTTCGTTTACGTTCAAATAGGTCCCCAGCGTCCCAGACACATCTCAGCATGTCCAGACAGGTCCCCAATGTCCCAAACAGGTCCCCAAACACGTCCCGACTTCCCCATTACGTCCCAATACAACAAATACGTCCCCACAAGTCCCAAACACGTCCCCTCAGTCTCTCTTTCAATAAGCACCTCACGCACATAACTTTATCGATTCTCCGGCTATATAAATTTCCCTTTCCCACACTTATAAATTTCGTTGATTGGGTTTGCCCCATATCAATATTGTTATAAAAAGCATAACACGCATACACATACGTATGCTTTTAAATCTGAATTAAATCCGAATCGAAAATAATCAATAGTCCTCGAACCAACCACAAAAACGTCTAGAAAAAGGACCCAAGTTTTGTAATATTAAGATAAATATTTTTGCATAATAGTTTCAAATATTTTGAATATATATATATATATATGCATGGATGTAGACACATTAAAAGTTATTAATAGTACATGCTAAAACAAATATTTGGAGTGAGAATTAGCAGTAGTGATTAACCTTATGTAGTTGAATATTTTGCGCTCTTTTTCATTTGAACGCACAAAAATACGAAAAGACTAGACCTAAGATGTAAAATTGGACAATCCCCACGCCACCAATAAATCGAAAAAAGGAAAAAGAAAAGTATGAACGACACGACTATAAGGACGACTACATTAGTGCTGGCTCCATTGACCATTATATAAAATGTAATATATATATAGGAATGATATGATACTCCCTTATGTGAGCACCTTATATGGGCACCTACTGATTTGGCACAGATTCGTGCCAAAATCAGCGTGCCACTTCAACATCAATTAAACGTGACATTAATCAACACATATTAGGCGTCATAGATCGACATATATGATGCTTACATGGCATGTTCATGTCTTACATGGCATTTATGGAGTGATCTTGATATATTCCACGTGAACATGCTACATAAGCATCATATGTATCGATTTACGACGGCTAAGATGTATTTATTAATGTCACGTTTCATTTGATGTTGAAGTGGCACGCTGATTTGGCACGAATCGGTGCCAAATCAGCAGGTGCCCATATAAGTTGATCACATAAGGTGAGCACCATATCATTCCATGTGAGCACCATATCATTCCTATATATATTCCACATTCGCCCCAATTAATTAATTCATTTTCAACCTTTCACCGCCTTCCATGGCCATACGCCATAATACAATGCCGTCGTCGTCGTCAAACCCTGCTAGAAACTGGCAATTTCAACCCCATAAAGAGCACGATCAAAACAACATATCATTGAATAATATCATCAGCAACAATCAGAACGAGCATATCTCTTCTCTCGAGTGCTATATTCCCTTCATTGTCTGCCTCAGCACTACTACGAAGCGCCAGAAACAACAACAACAACGTTAATCTGAGCCTGACCATGGTCGAGTGTCCAAGGCTACCCGTGGACTTTCTCAAGCCTCGAGGCGAGCCCAGGCCACCGTAGTAACACCAACCCCGCCAATTTTCGAACCATGGTTCAGCAATTCACAGGGAACCCTAACCCTACTACGAGCCCATTGGTGCACCACAAACCCACAACAACCACTTATAATTACCAACGTATTAGCTAATTATAATAACCTCATCAACTTTAGCCCAAGAAATGTCGACGGCGTGCAATATCCAAACCAAGAAAGTATGATGTATGTCCACGACAATATACAACGGCGAGGTGGTGGGTTTTCTTCTAACATCGACGGCCATGATGATGATGATCATCGTATGCTTCGATAGGTTCGGCTGATGTCTGTTGTTGGTAAGTTATAATATGTTTGGTACTAATGGTTGACTTTTCGTTTGTCCGGGGTCAGCTGTGTATGTTTGTTTTCCTTGTTTTCACACTTGACATTGCATATGATATGCTAGATATATCGACGTTGCTTACCAACAATTATATTATAAGATAAATATTATTGAAAGTTAATAG
Organism: Craterostigma plantagineum; assembly: GCA_027422505.1. Classification (NCBI taxonomy): domain Eukaryota; kingdom Viridiplantae; phylum Streptophyta; class Magnoliopsida; order Lamiales; family Linderniaceae; genus Craterostigma; species Craterostigma plantagineum. Next base: position 40,667 of record JAPQWV010002351.1, on the reverse strand, counting down.
GTTTGATTTTAGGTAATTTTGTTTGATTAGTTTATGCGTAACGAACAAGTTAATGTAGTAGATGTGTCTTTTGCATATCAGCTTTTCGGGTTCTTCAATCGGTATCTCTAGTTATTTCGGCGGACATTCAATGGAAAAGATGTTTGTATATCAGAATACACTGATTATATTCTAAATTAAACATACACGTGTGGGATCTTATTATAATTTAATTACAATGATTATAGATCTATATTATCTCGTTCGAGCATAACAGAGAAACCAAGCCCGCTCATAACAGTCTTAGCGTCCGTCCTTTGTGGTATGATGCTTGGAAAATGTTGGGCCATTAGGCTCAAATTGAGTAAAATAACACAAAAGCCCAAAATACATGGTTATTAAAATTGAGATGAGGTAGATCAAACGCAACTCGAAAACGATGAAAGATTTGTGATCTAAGTGAAAAAGGGAATTTATAGAATATTAACTTGCTTGAAATCGATATCATATGAAATTGGAATTAGTTTTTGAAGTTGAACTAGTGAAGAGATATTGAAACATATGGAGTGTATAAGAATGTCATGCTGGTTTCCAGCCTTGCAAAGCCACCAATGGAAGAAAACAAAACCTTTCATTTAATATATAATAAAATAATATTATTAAATAATTATGTTATAATATTAAAATAAATTAATGAAAGGTCGGATTGAAGGACGACGTGGCGGATTGCTTGCCATCAGTTTCGAGCAATCCGGAAGAGCTCAAGACATCTACAAATATGCTGAAGTTCTTCAGTGATTATCATCACAAGCTCATTCAAGTTTGATATATAGGGTGAAGTAGTTCGAATGAACTGTGAGGTTATCAGTTCAGTTAGAAACTGATGTGGCATCCAAAGAGAGGTATGAGGTACACACGAGTGGTTAAAAGTGAGGTAGTAAAAATTCGAGGGTTGTAATTTTTACTATAGTGAAAATTTTGCCGACTCGACGTGATTTTCCCTCTCGTTAACAAGAGTTTTCCAATTGTTCTTCTTACCTTACGGTAATTTTAGTTTTACTGTGGTTGTTACTGTGCGGGTCCCACCAATATTACCCCTGGGTCCCACTTCTCCCGATCTTCGTACCGAGCCAAATCGAGATCTGTTCCGATGCGGGGCCCACCATCCTTCCCAACATGTGGTATCAGTGCCTAATAGTATTATAAGTATGCTATGTGGTTGTAGTTTGACTGATCTTCAACATGAAAAAAGACACTAATAGGTTGCTGGTAGATTTTGACAGCAATGGAGAACGACGGATTGAATGATCAAGCTAACAGTAACGAATTACTCCATATGGAATCAGGGATGGAGGATACCTTTATGAAAAGGCCTCCATGAACCAATCAAAAAATGAGAAGACGTTAGTGTGATCCGCCAATGGGTGGATATTAGCCTACAACCATGCCCGAAATGAGACCCCCACAGACTTTGGACAAAATTGTAGGGTATGTACAACGTGACAAATGCGCTGAGCAAGGTATTCATGATGCGGAAAGTCATGAATGTGAAGCTGAACGAGGGAAGATCAGTTGCTAAACATCTTAATGAGTTTGAAGGGCTGGTAACTCAACCACAAGCGCCAGTCTAGCCCTTGATGATGAGCTACGAACATGTATAGTACTGAGATCTCTACATGATAACTTGAAATGTTGGTGGTATCGCTCATAACTCGGGACCAAGTGGAAAAGTAACGATGGATATGGTGAAAATCGCCGACTCGACCGTGGTTTTTCCTCTTCGTTAACAGAGAGTTTTCCACGTAAAAAGTTCTAGTTTTCTTTCTTACCTTATGGTAATTTTATTTTTACTGTGGTGTTACTGGGGGGTCCACCAAAATTACCCGTGGTCCCGCTTCTCCCGATCTTCGTACCGCGCAAAACCGAGACCTGTTCCGATACGGGGCCCACCATCCTTCCCACCATGTGGTATCATAGCCTAATAGTATTCTAAGTATGCTATGTGGTTGTAGTTTGACTGATCTTCCACATGAAAAAGTCACTAATAGGTTGCTGGTAGATTTTGACAGCAATGGAGAACGACGGATGAATGATCAAGCTAACAGTAACGAATTACTCCATATGGAAATCAATTGAAAAGGCCTCCGTGAACCAATCGAAAATGAAGAAGACGTTAGTGTGATCCGCCAATGGGTGGATATTAGTCTCTACAACACATCCGAAATGAGACTCCCACAAACTTTGGACAAAATTGGAGGGTATGTACGAGGTGAAAAATGCACTGAGCAAGGTATTCATGATGCAGAAACTCATGAATGTGAAGCTGAACGAGGGAAGATCAGTTGCTAAACATCTTAAGTGAGTTGAAGGGCTGATAACTCAACTCTCAAGTGCCAGTCTAGCCCTGATGATGAGCTACAAACATGTATACTACTGAGATCTCTACCTGATAACTGGGAAATGTTGATGGTATTGCTCACTAACTCGGCACCAAGTGAAATGTAACAATGGATATGGTGAAAAAACAGACTATAATGCAGAGCTGCGCTAGAAGGATACTGCCAGTACCAATACGGGAAATCAGGCCCTTGTCACGGAAAATAGAGGTCAGAGCAAGAGTAGATAACCAAAAGGATACGACAAGTCGAAAGATAGATCCAAGTCCAGGGAGATGAGGAAGTGCTACCATTATTGAAGAACTGGCCACTTACAAAGAAACTACAGGCTTCTCAACAGAAGATAGAAACAAGACGATGACAAGAATATGCCTGCAATTGCCTCTAACGATGGTGGAGAGATTACTTTGGTGAATGAAGCAAACAATTGTCATGTTGCGGATATGAGCACCGAATGAGTATTGGACTCTGGGCCTCATACCATTGTGTTCCCAGGCGTGAACACTTCTCCAAATATAAGGCGGGAAACTTTGACAGTACCAAGATGGGTAACAAAAGTGTTCTAAAATAGTGGGGATCAGTGTTATCTGTATCCAGACGAGCCGTAGAGTGCACAATACGGCTGAAAGATGTGCGGCGCATACCAGACCTGCGTCTCAACTTGGTTTCTGTGAAGGTGCTGGACAACGAAGGAAATCATAATAAGATGGGGAATTGTTTGTATTTATTATTGTGTTCAATTAATTAATTTATCCTAGTCTTATAATTTATTTAAGTGAACTAGGTTTTACTTTGTAGAACCTAGTGGACTTATATTTGTAATGAGCTATTTAATATAAGCATTTTAACTTGTAATGAGCTTACAAGGGCCTAAGTACTATATACCAACATGTGGTATAAGTACTAAAACCCTAACAAGGTTTTAGGTTGTCATGTGTGAGAAACATTCATAGAGAGATAATTTTAGAGGAGCTCCCAACATCCTTCTCAAGAACCCACACACACACCTCATGCTAAGTTAATTCATCCATCTATTTGGTGGTCAAATTTATTTTAATGTGTAATGTCGTAAGTGGGCTATTAGTCTCGTTGTTGTCTTCGCATTGGCCCATTTAGTATTTTAATAAAAACAATATAATTAGTAAATGAAATTGAGGGGATTTGAACAAAGAAACAAAAAATTGGAGCATAGAACACTTCGAGCCTTCACTATTATTCTCCTCCACCAAACAAAAATTTGAAAATAACATAAAGCCTGGCAAGACCAACATTATCAGCGTAGTCCTAAACTGATCACGTTAATCAATCGAAAGGGAGCGGACCATTTCACCCGTGTGTTGACGTAACTTCTAAAAGAGAGAAAATTTTCTGTAAGTACACACACACTAATATAAAACTGTAGACCTACTAAACTGTAACATTTAAACGGATAGAAATTAACTGAAACAAACTAGAAACATAAAATTGAAATAAACTGTAAGATGCACTATTTTTAACACTTCCCCTTAGTGCATACTTAAGATCAACAACACCAAGAGCAGCTCTAAAACGTTCGGATTTCGTCTTCGCCAATACCTTTGTGAATCATTCGCTGTCTCTCAGCTGTGCTAACTCCAACGAGCTCAAGCTCTTGCACAAAGTGATGCAGACTTCATTATGCACAAAGTGATTAGGAAATTCGTAAATACATCCGCTTTTAACACTGTTTCTCGCACAAAGTGATGATGAACTTCAATATGCTTTGTTCGACCATGGAAAACAAGATTTGCGCTACCTGGTTGCACTTTCATTGTCGCATTTAACTTGAAACTGGATTATTAACTTCACAGAACAGATCCTTCATCAAACATTTGAGCCAAATGCATTCCTCGACAGCCATTGCAGCGATATATTAGACCTCCGTACTCGACAAAACAGCGTTGCATTGCTTCTTGCTGCACCAATTAAACCAGCTCTGAACTTGAGTAAACAATATCTTTATTTGACTTTCGATTTTTCATTGACATTGGAATTACATTTTCTTTTGAGAGCTAAGCATGATCGTACACTGGCGTTTGAAAAACCGACTCATGGAATAATCACGATGCATTGACCTTCTGCATCGGGGAATTATTTGTTAAAATTCATATTTTATTTTTCAAGTGTAATGTCGTAAGTGGGCTATTTGTCACGTTATTGTCCTCGAATCGCCTAGTTAGTATTGTAGTAAAACAATATAATCGAATGAAATCGATGCGATTTATACAGAGAACAAAAAAACTGGAGCGGAGAACCATTCGAGCCTTCACTATTATTTTCTTCCACCAAACAAAAATCAGAAAATAACATATAACCATGGCAAGACCAACATTATTAGCTTAGTCCCAAAACTTGAGCACGTTAATCAAAGCGGAATGGAGCCGATTGTTGAACCCATGTGTTGACGTTGCAGAAGTCATTGTGCACAAAGCATCTCTGAAGAGTATGACAAAATAAAAGAGAGAAAACTTTCTGTAAACTAGGAATATTATATTGATACTTCATGTATGGTATTACATCATATGCTAGTCTATATATATTAGAAAAAGTAAGTACATCACACCACTAATATAAAACTGTAAACCTACTAAACTATAACATCTAAACGGATAGAAATAAAATGAAATAGACTAGAAACATAGAACTGAAATAAACTGTAAATGCACTAATTTTTAACACTTCCCTTAGTGTATACTTACGATCAACAACATCAAAAGCAGCTCTAAAACATTCGAATTTCGTCTTCGCCAAAGCTTTCGTAATTACGTCCGTTGTTTCTCAGTTGTGCTAACTCCAACCAGCTTAGGTTCCGCACAAAGTGATTACGAAATTCGTAGATACATCCGCTTTAACACTTTTTCTTGCACAAAGTGATGACGAACTTCAATATGCTTTGTTCTACCATGAAAAACAGGATTTGACGCTATTGATTGCACTTTCATTGTCGCATTTAACCTGAACTGGATTATTAACTTCACGGAATAGATCGTTCATCAAACATTTGAGCCAAATGCCTTCCCGGACATCCATTGTGGCAGCGATATATTCGGCCTCCGTACTGGACAAAGCAACGGTGAATTGCTTCTTGCTGCACCAAGAAACCACAGCTGAACGGAGACTTAAACAATATCCTGATTTGGAGTTCGATTTTTCATTGACATTGGAATAACGACTTTCTTCTTGAGAAGTCTAAGCATGATCTTACGTTGGCGTTCAAATAATCACGATGCATATACCTTCCGTATCGGGGAATTAACAGTTAAAATTCATATTTATTTTAATGTGTAATGTTGTAAGTGGGATATTGGTCCGTTTGTCGTCCTCGATCGGCCAATTTAGTATTGTAGTAAAACAATATAATCGGTAAACGAAATTGAGGGGATTTGAACAGAACAAAAAACTGGAGCGGAGAACCCTTCGAGCCTTCACTATAATTTTCTTCCACCAAAAAAAATCAGAAAAAAACATATAACCATGGCAAGAACAACATTATCAGCTTAGTCCCAAAACTTGAGCACGTTAATCAAAGCAAAATGGAGCCGATTGTTGCACCCATGTGTGACGTTGCAGAACTTCATTGTGCGCAAAGCATCTCCTGAAGTGGAACACTGGCTATAAAATCCTGAAGGCTACCAATGTCCGACTTCATGTATTTGAGAAAACAGAGCGGGAAGGAATGATACTCGAGCTCAAAATCGTGAATGACCCCCAACAAAGTCAATTTTTATATATTTGTTTTTGTTTCTGTTTGTTTTAGATTTTAGTTGTTATGGGGTTTAAGATATTTGTTTGTGCTTTCTGTTGTTATATATTAGTCAATTGAAATAATAACTCCAACATTTATTAAAAAAAAACAAGGTTTAGTAATTGAATAATTCCAATTACCAAACCCCATTTCCTCTCATTTTGGAATATTAAGTCTTATCTGGTAAATCTGTTATAGTTACTGATCGACCATTCATGTTCTTCAGTTATTGGGCTTCAAAAGCAAGTTCATCTTGGTGTGATTATGTCTAAGTTTTTGTGTTGAAGTTTTCTCTATTTTTGTATTCAATAGCTATCTTATTCTTCACACTTTTGCCTTTCGAAAGAGGATTAAAATGTTTGGCACTGAGTACGTTGGAAGTGCGGACGAGGGTCACATTATCGACATATTGCCTTCTTGGGTGCGACTCCGCATATTACCGATCTTTCTCTTTATTTCATCTCGCCTTGTGGGTTATATGGGTATCTTTAACTTACTTTGTATTGCAAGCTTTTATTTCCTTTCACTTAGTTTCCGTGTTGTGTTGGTGGAAATTTATTATTTGTTTTTTACTTGATTTGTCTTTGTGTTTATATTTGAAAGTTTGTTGAATAAAATACTTTTGGATAATTTTTTCTCAATGTATAAAATAGAATTTTGTTCTGTTTGAAGATCATAATTTATAGTTTTACAACATTCAGCTATTAACTTTTTTCCTATACCATTTCAACAATGTAAATTCTTTTTCCAGGACGTGGGAAAGGGTCATAGCATTAGGAGCTACATACTCGGCTATCGTTGTTCCATTTCAATTTGGATTTCTTACGAACCAAAAGCACATAAAATCGTGATGTATATTGATTATCTGATTAATGTGCTGTTCTTTTCGATTTTGCGGCAACCTTTTTTGTGGCTTACTTAGATGAAGTCAAAATTTATTCCCATCACTCAACGGCGCATGATTGCAAAAAGATATTTGAAATCTTGGTGATACTTGACTTTATTGCTATCATTTCGTCTCAATTTCTAATATCTCTATTGCCTTGGACTTGGGTTGACAACAATGTTTCGCCTGTGTCAACTAGGAGAATCCAGGATTTGTTTGCACGTAATGCGCTTGATTATCTTTGCATTTTATTACTACTTAATTTTATTTTTTTCTTAAACAAGTTTCAATTATTTTATTGATTTTTTCAACTTTGTGCGATCTGTCAAGCTAATATCCGTAAGTCTAGTTGGGAGAATTAACTTGGTAATTTTGTGCATTGGCTACGAATACGAACACTGTGGCCACTCTTGTATAAATGCATGTCAATATTGTTGTGGTGCACATTGGTGGTTATCTCTACTACAAATTGCATTCAATTATCATGACCACAATAAAACATGGATTGGTAATCAAATGCCATATTTCTTAAGGAAGGATTTGGGGTTCGATATGTCACTGCAGTATATTGGTCCAACACGACGCTTACTACTGTTGAGTACAACAATTTTAGTGCTGTTAACACTTGAGAGAAGTTGTTTAACATGTTTTTCATGTTATTCAGTTTGGGGGTTAACATCATACTTAATCGGAAACATGAAGAACCTATTGGTTAATAGCAGGAATAAGACTCAAGAATTCGTAAGTAGCTTTTTTAGCTCTATTTTCTTGAATTCTAACGACAATTTGATTGGCTATATATTCAGTGTCTTCATTTTCTATGATAGAGAGACAAGGTTTTGACTTGCTAAGCATTTCGCAAAGAGGAATCGACTATCCATTCAATTGGAAGACAAGCTGAAGACCATTGATTGAATTCATATTAGAATTAGCGAAACTACAACAACAACAAATCCTCTATTGCTTCGAAAGGCAGTTCAGCCAAATATTGCACGCGAGCTTGTCGTCGAACAAGTTTACTTATTTCAGAATGTCATTCTACTACAACAGATGGTACTACGGTGTATCTAGCGACAATATGATAGAGAGCGGGTCATGGGCCGAGGCCCATGTTGTCTTACCGAAGGCGGGGACGGGCTTGAGCCCACTTTTCGTGAGCGGAGGAAGAGTATCTTAGCATTAATTATTAGGATTATATTTCTATAAATAAACGGGAATCTTCTTACTAATTATTAGGATTTCCTAGCAATATTATTGATTCTCTAGAATCACGTCCTTTATTAGTATCGTAGTAGAGCCTATAAATAGGCATAAACCCTTCTGTATATTCATCTTATCTTATAATAAAAAGAAGGTTATTAGCCGAAAGGCTTTGGGCAACGGTATTTTATCGTGATTTTGGGCATCGTTTATCGTTGATTTGGGCAACGGTGCTTCACCGTTGATTTTCGATTCTCGTTCTTATCAATTGGTCCGACCTGCCGGATCCCGTTCCCGCCGGAATGACGAGATCAAACAACGATCGTTTGGATAAGTTAGAGATCGATCAAGCCGACGTGAGGGAGAAGCTAGACGCACAAGGTGCAAAGCTGGACGCACAAGGCGCAGAGCTCGACGCACAAGGTACGCAATTGGCCGAAATCACGGCGTCCTTGGCTGTGTTGTCAAAAGTGATTCTGAAGTCATCGGAGGATGAGACGAAGACATCCGTCACGGGCAAGGTTACGCCGCCCGCTGACGATCAGGTGCACGGGGGCGGTACGTTGGCGCTTTTGCCGACGTTTGAGGGAACAGATCCGATTGGGTGGATAGCACGGGCCGAACAACAGTTTGAATTGAACAACACACCGCCAGGAAGGAAGGTAGCGGCGGCTGGAGTTGCCATGGACGGATCTGCCCTGCACTGGCTGACATGGATGAAAGCGCGAAAGCCGAGAATTTCGTGGGACGAGTTCACGCAGGCGTTGGTGGCACGCTTCGATACGTGATTTAAGGGTAGCAAGTTTGAGCGACTGTCTGGAGTCCGACAGACAAGCACATTGGAGGATTACATCTCTTTATTCGTCCAATTGGCGGGTCAAGTTACGGGACTATCTGATGAACATTATTTGGGGTATTTCATGAATGGGTTGAAGGGTCCGATTCGGGGATCGTTGCGTCTGCTTCGCCCAAATGATTTGGAGACGGCAATGGAGCTAGCAAGAGATATTGAGGATAATTTGTCTTTCAGAGTGGAGGGCGAGAGGGTCAGACTTTCAGTGGTTCGGGGATGAATTCGGGCAATTCTACGAGGCTGCCCGGGGTGAGTAATGCGACAGCGCCAGTGGGTGGTAGTGCACGGGGTTCAACAGGGAGCATCTCTAATGCGGCGATGCATTCCCTAGGAACGAAGTCAGGGCTATCGGACAGTCCACTGCTCGCTCCAGATTCACTCGACTTCCACCGAGGGTATTAGAAGACCTAAGAGCAAAGGGATTGTGCTTAAGTGTAAGAAACCGTTTACACCTACGCATGACTGTCCGTTCAAACAACTAAGAGTGATGTTGGCTGAGGAGGACGAGGAGCTTGATCTCCAACAATACGAGTATTATGAGGTGACGGGGCAGGAAGAAGTTCAAAAAGACCAAGTGTGTTCAGATGAAGAAGGTGGCAATCTTCTGGTATATTCCATGGCCGAAATTTCCAGCCCTCGCACGATGAGGTTACGTGGCATCGTGGGAGGACACACCGGTGACGATATTGATTGATAGTGGCTCAAACCACAATTTTATTTCCCATACTGGTTTCCTTACTTCGACTTAACCCGGATAAGACAGGCAAATTCATAGTGCAATTAGGAGACGGACATAGACATGAGTCAGAAGGGGTGTGTAAGCAGCTACCTATCTCGTTTCGGGGTTGCGCTATTAAGGTAGACTATTATGTGTTCGCTTGGGCGGGGTTGACATAATTCTGGGAGTGGCGTGGCTCGCTACGCTGGGTTGCACGAATTGGGAAACTCAAACCATGAGTTTCGAATGGGGTGGCGACCAAGTGGAGTTACGAGGGGATCTCGCGATGTGCCCGAACGTGGTGGGAAGCCATTCTATGGAGGCGGAATTGCCGGAGAGTTTGGAGATGACAATGGGGTCGGTGTGGGAACCGAGGAGGTACTAGTATGGATGAAAGACGTAAAAAGGGGACGGAAGATGAGCAACTATTTAAGGCGGTGGGGCAGCCCGGGGTTGATGCTACTTGGATGAGTAAGATCTCCTTTCAGAGCCAGTTTCAGATTTCAACCTTGAGGACAAGGTTGTTTCGAAGGGGAATGGAATTGATAGAGAGCGGGTCATGGGCCGAGGCCCATGTTGTCTTACCGAAGGCGGGGACGGGCTTGAGCCCACTTTTCGTGAGCGGGAGGAAGAGTATCTTAGCATTAATTATTAGGATTATATTTCTATAAATAAAAGGGAATCTTCTTACTAATTATTAGGATTTCCTAGCAATTATTATTGATTCTCTAGAATCACGTCCTTTATTAGTATCGTAGTAGAGCCTATAAATAGGCATAAACCCTTCTGTAATATTCATCTTATCTTATAATAAAAAGAAGGTTATTAGCCGAAAGGCTTTGGGCAACGGTATTTATCGTTGATTTTGGGCAACATTTATCGTTGATTTGGGCAACGGTGCTTCACCGTTGATTTTCGATTCTCGTTCTTATCACAATATTTTTTGACTATATCTTTATTAAATAGGTTAAATATTTAACAAATTTTCTTTAATCGGAAGACCTCTCAAATGAAGCGGAGTATTTTCCTCCTGCTAGGAACATTATTTTGGAGAATGAAGCCCCATGTATTAGGAAGATGCCCTCGAATGGTATACGAGGATTGGATTGTATAGGCCATTAGCTTATTATCACTCGACTTCTATGTACTCGGTCCCATTAATTTTATCAGATTTTTCCATTCGGGCGTCCCAATAATTTATGTGATAAAGTTGCTGGGACAGAGGGAGTAATAAGAAAATCCGTCCACTGCGATTCGTTAGGCACTATGTGGCCTCCCCATTGCCGGTAACTAATCCCGCCATGAGACTACCACTAGTCCGCGGATCGAAACCAGCCATCACAGATAAAATATCAGACCCGAGCAGTTCATTTGCTGCAACGATTCTCGGTTATGATTCCGAATGATTGAAACAAATGCACCATGGTGGTTATGATTGTGACAACCATGGCCAATCCTCCAATCAACAGTAAGATCCGCCGTTGTTTGCGACTTTGGACCCGATTATAAGTTTTGTTAACTTATGTGGGTAAATCTGAAATTATAAAACTTTGGGGCCGTCTATGTTATTCACATTAGGGGTAAGATCATAGTTATGTGTTACTATTGGGCCGTCTCTGGAATATTATTTCTGCTAGAGCGTTACTATGGGTTGTTTATTCTTTTTGGGCTCTGAAAATTATGTGGGCCAATTATCATTGGACTGCTGGAATTTCTTAGGCTTAGCATTATCTATGTGAGACTGCTGAACTTATTCGGGCGAAATTACTATCTGGGCTATTGACATTTGATTGGGCCGATTATTATTTTTATGTGACACGAATTAGTGCGAAAGCTGATATTACATTCATAATGACATTTCAAAAACTGTTGACGATCTTTGCTATTTGAGTAGAATCATTATATCGTGCTCGAAATTGTTGATTATGCTATTTGTTGAGGAAGTAAATATTTGGTGATATAAAATTAAATTATGAGGTTTAGACTACGATGCTAATAAATGTTTGAAGTTACGGGAAACAAGTTCGTCGAGGTCTTAAGGGTTGAACGGGTATTTTGCCACACTTGCTGGTTTGGGGTATCCTAGAAATTCAATCCCGCTTGGGATTTTGAGGAAAGTTCTACAACATCTGATGAACTCGTATTGTTTCTCAGGGATAAGAAATACTTGGGCCGATTAGAAGTGTCGGTGTTTGTGGTGTATATCACGGCTGATCGACAAATGCTGAGGCACCACCAGACTTGCCACGAGCCTCTCTCCAAGACCACCTCAAGCAGCAAACTTGAGACTACCATCATGCCACGGAACACCCAAATTCCCAACCATGTATCCCGGTCTCGCCGTCATTGTTCATAAAGCTGAGCACAATGCTAGATTCACTGCAACATTCCCTATATGTGGAAGCATAACTCGGCGACTAGAACCTTTCTATCACCATTGAAATCGGTCCTGAAAAACACAGCATTACAAGGAGTTCCTAATCATGACCTGAAAAGTTTGACCATGCAATGACAATGAGTGATTTTACAATCAATGAGTGCGATAAACGTGTCTACTTCAAGGATACAAATGATGACTACGTCATTTTATGTCTATACGACAAAATCATTGTTGGTAAAAGTGATAGAATAGTCAAGTCCACAAAAAATATGTTGAAAAAAAATTGACGTGAAAGATATGAGACTTGTCGATGCGATTTCTGGAATTAAAATCATACAAACAGATTGTCTTGTTTTGAATCGAGCTCATTATGTAGACAAATTCTCGAAATATTCGGCTAAGACGATACTGGCATCGCCAAAATGCCATTTGATAGGAAAATGCACTTATCGAAAAATCACGGTGAGAGTGTTTCTTAGGTAGAATAACCACGGATTATCGGAAGCTAAATGTATCTAATGAGTTGGACTATGCCAGTCATTTGTTTGAGTCCATAAATGAGCAATCTAAGTGCGGATATATGAACTCTACTATAAGAGTTCTGAGATACCTAAGTTATACTTAAGATTATGGATTGCACTATGGTAGATATCTACTGTGTTAGAAGTCTACACAGATGCAAGTTGGATATCTGACATGAAGGACTCTAAAAGCACCAGCGGCTACTTGTTTGCACCAGCTGGAGTTGTTGTTGGAAATCTTAAAAAAAAATGGTTATTTCAAGATCCACTATGGAAGATGAGTCATTGTCCTTGCTAAATATTGTGAAGAAGCTGAATGGCTACGCCATTTCTTGGAGGATATTTCAAAATGAGAAACACTTGTGCCACCTATGTGCATACACTGCTATAGCCAATTGGCAATTGGCGAGCATAAAGTACAATGTATAGTGGTAAGTTGAGACATGTACGTTGTCGACATAATACCATTAGAGAACTACTTCACATGAATATTTGAAACTCCCATCTGTTGGGAGATGGGTGAGTGGCTAAGCAAGGGTCGTACATCCGTCGTTGGACTCGACGCACCGACTTTTATCTGGAAGCTTTATATTGTGGTTGTCCGGGTTATTTATGAGGTAAGGGTTAGTCACAGTTCTAGTTGTGGTGTTGATGTCGGTTTGAGTGCACTCCAATGACATAGGTTCTGAAGACAAGTGACCACTATTCTCTCAATACCTCCTTTACACTCGGTTTGTTCCTTGGGTGGATTAGTTGGTTTGACTAGATCGTGGGAACAAGAACTTTGTGCTTCACAATATTAAATGATGGCTGCGTCCATTGGATTTGCTAGGGTGAGTATGCCATCGAAATCTGCATTGGGCACTTAAGGTGTCCACCATGGTCTTTTGGACGTATTTATGCTTCGGAGCTTCAATATTCTTAGTTGATAGCCTCGGTAGAATCATAGAATTGCACTCCATGAAGTAATTTATGAGTAGCAGATCCACGTTTGGAACGGATTTCGGCTTCTTAGTGTGGTCTCACGTGTGGAGTTGATCTGTGATGTCGTTTCATGTTAATTAGGCGAAGTCATATTTTTGGCTGAATATGACTTGTTGTACAATTCTGATGGCCACGTTGAATGAAGAGAGGCACTTGTTCATCAAGCCAAATATGGAGCCCATGCAATGCACGTCCTCAATGTGTTGGGTGTAAGGAACGTTGCTCGGGAAGTCGCAATATCCGTCTGATCATTGTCTTAGCGACTTGTTCGGGGGCATTTGTTTTTATTTTGGTGGCCCAGTCTAAAATCCATACGAAGGCCCAAAGAAGAAACAAACAATACAATTTTAATATTTATTATTACTTTCTAGGCCCAATATTTATAAATTATTGAATATCAGGCCACGAAATGGAAGTCCTAAAACCTATTTAGTAATATTATATCTAGAAATGGGGCCCTAAATAGTGCCAAAAATTTGAGGCCCTATGCAACAGGCCAAGATGCACAGGCACAAATCCGGCGATGGTGTCATGCATCTAGAACAAAGCAAAGAAGGATATGATAGTTAAAAATATACCTAAGTAAAGAGCTTCTGCTTGGATATAATACTTTGATTATGTGAACTTCTGTCCTGAATGATAAGTGTTTGTGGGTTAATAATTTATCAATTGTTTATCAACGAGAGAAGTTTACAAAAGATACAAGCATTGAGGTTTACAATCGTGAATGATTGTAGTTATATGCTTCACAGTGTAATTTTGAAGTTCGCGGTTCTGAAGAATAATTGTTGTGTGAGACTTGGTGAATGGGAAAAAGATGAGAACAAGGAATTCGCGAATTGAACCTCGACTTTTAATTTGGCGAATTGAAACAGAAGAGAAAGCTTTTGCGAATTCGACCCGAGAAGCTTCGTGAAGCACCTCCGCAAAAACTTTGAAACTCTGCGACCCGGACACGAGAAATACACGTTTGCAAATGTTATCTAAAATTGAGTATGCGAATTGGACCTGTGACGAAAATAATTTCTAAGTCAACCTGGAAAGCTAAATTTCGCGAATCGAGCCGAAAGGTTGAACTTCGTGAAGCGATCCGAAAGGTTTGAACTTCTCAAATCGTCCCTAATGTATTTAAATTCGTGAATAACGTGGAATCGCAAGTGAGACGAAATTGATATTTAACATTACTAAAATGGTTTCGCAAACACAGAACTACGGTTTAGAAAACCTTCTATTTTATTAAGCAAAGGGCTCACGATAAACTACCAAAGTTTGATCTGTCATTTAAATAATTAAAAAATAATATTAAAACTAAATAAAACTATCCACTATATTTATAATGCATAGCACACGTATTTGACACTGCAAAAGTATTAGTCAGAGATAAACACGATAACAACAAAATCACGAGTTTAAATATATAAGCAAAACGGATAAAAGGTTGTAGCGACCTCATTTTCTAATTACGATTAGCGGCATATTGTCGCAATGTAAGTCGCGCGGAAGATCGATTACAAAGTCTAGATTGTAAAAAGGCCGTAGCCCCCAAAATGACAAAACGTCAAAAACCTAAAGCCGCTCCACAGGTCTTCATCCACATACCGTCCCGCCCTCAAAAGTCCGTGGAGCACCGCCACTATCCGTCCGGTCTTGATGCGTATCAGCGTCAGACTCAATAACTATAACACGTAAACCTGAGAGATTTGCCCGGTAGGTGAATAAAAGGCATGTATGCACGTGAACAATCGGCCCCAAAACCAAATTCTCACATATCATTGCACGCTCTTTCTTTTTCCACGTCTATCTTATATCACACAACACAAGGCCCTAGGTTAGACTCGACATCTCGCGCGCCCATAATATAATGGCAGCCTACGCTAGCAGCGTTTTGACGATCACACAAGCGTTCTACTACATCGCTCCTTCCGTAAGCGGTAGCCTAAACTGATGGTATTTTGACGATCACGCAACTGTCCTGTCAGGTCGCCCTCCGCTGAAAATACAATCACGACGGTTTTGTACCTCGGACGTGCACACCCCAGTAGACAGATCGATCACGCCTCTTTGCCGTCAGGTGTCATATGAATACTAACATCGACTCCTCAACGAGTACCATCACAATCATCTCTAACTAGCCCGCTCGTCGATATTCTAAAATCACCTAAATTCTTATATCACCATAACCACCTCTGGAAATCATTTTTAATCCAGAAAAGGGTGAAACCCCAAACATCAAAATCTCAAGAACATAATATATATTTCGAAAATCATTACCTTACAAATCCCGTTTCTATTTTCGAAAACACTGAAATTGTCAAGCATGAAATCAGCTCCTACGATAATCATTAAGCACACATGAAAACTATCGGAAGTAAGTCAAGTATATCAAATATGAGAGATTGTGTATATTAACCTACGCCAAAAATCAGCTTCCGAATCACCAAGTTCCGAAGTTTCTTAGTCTCACCTAAAGCACTTCAACTCCACGTTCTTTCTAGTTCATGAGGGTTTTTCTAAATCATTCTTGATATCGACTATAGGTTAAATAAGTATTAAACCATAGAAAACAACAACGATGGGACAAGGTGGTAAATGACGTTTTTACCTTAAGGAAGCTTACATATTTTCATGATTTGGGCTTCAAACTATATGTAGTCCATTGATTTATTTTAACATAATAAATTTTATTTAACTCTTTGGCAAATTCGAAGTTAATTCGAAATTATTGAAATTGTATTTCCGTTTCATAATTTCAATTTCATCATCAAACCTTCTAATTAACAAAGTCACATAGTTATGTACAACAAAATCACATAAAAATTTTATGGGTATCACAAAGGTAGGTCTGGATTTTTGAAGATTCAGTCGAGTGCGGGTCAAGCATCACATCTATCTATCCATTTTATTAAAGGAGAGCACCACATAGTAAGTGTTATTTGATGTGTCATCTATCTAACTATTTATTAAAGGAGAGCACAACATATTAACTGTTATTTGATGTGTCATCTATCTATCTATTTTATTAAAGGAGAGCACCATATAGTAACTATTATTTGAGTGTCAATTTTATGTTAATTACCATTTTGTCATTAATGAGTAAAAGTAAAAATTATCTCCTAATTTAAACACTATCATAATAAACATGACATTGCAAAATATTCTTAATTACAATTTTTCATTAAAATAATAAAAAATTAAAATTGCATACTTAAACATATATTCAAAGATTTATTAACATTTTTTGGATAGTAGCAAAACATGCATTCTAAATCACTGGTGTAACTAACGGACTGAAAAAACAATACGCTATTTTTGTTTTGTTTTCTTTTTTTTTTCCTTTGGGTACATATGACTTTTCATAAGCTCCCACTACATTCTACCAGCAAATAGATTCCATGAATTCACACGCACTACAAATACAAGTACGCACTCATGTTGATATTGGCCTAGATAGTAATAGTATGGGTCAATTTTAATAAAAATTATGTTGGTAAGGGTGGTGGGCCCACGGGGTCAGAACAGGTTCTGGTTTGGCTCGGTACGCGATCGGGAGAAGTTAGACCCCCGAGGTAAATTGGTGGGACCCGCATTGTAACTACTACGGTAAAAATCAAATTACCATGAGGTAAGAAAGAATGCTAGAACTTTTACGTGGAAACCCTTTGTTAAGGAAGAGGAAAAAACCACGACCGAGTCGGCAAAACTTTCACCATAGTACAAAGAAACATACTCCGCTGAATTGCAACTCCTGAAGAAATCTCTTCAACCAGAGCATCTCCTTGCCAGCTTCCGTACACATACTCCGCTTCAGTAGTTGATAAAGAAACACATTTCTGTAACCTCGCTGGCATGAGATAGCTCCCCCCCTGAGAATGTAAATATGTATTCAGACGTTGACTTTCTTCTATCGAGATCACCGACCATATCAGCATCCGTATTAGTCTGAAAGAAAACATTTACCACTTCCAAATGTTAGGCATAATTTGCAAGTTCCTCTCATGTACCTCAAAATCAACTTCACTGCTTCCCAATGTGACTTATCGGGATTCGATAGAAATCGATACACAATGCCAACTATCAGAGCGATATCTGGCCTCGTACACACCATGGCGTACATCAAACTTCTGATCTCTGATGAATATGGAACATTTGGGACATCTTCTCAGTCTTCAGATGTTGATGGACTGGATTTCTTTCGCAACTTAAAGTGCGCGGCAAGTGGTGTGTTAACTGGTTAGCATCCTTCGTATTGAACCTCTCTAGAACTCATTCAATATAGCGATCCTGGACTAACCATAATTTCTCAGCTTTCACATCTCGGGTAATCTCCATTCTGAACTGCTTTGCCGACCAAATCCTTCATATCAAACGCCGTTGACAAACTTTCTTCAACCTGCTAATCATCTCTCCATCTTGTCCCACACTTAGCATATCATCAACATAAAAGAGAAGAACGATAAATTTACCTTTAGAGTATATCCGGACGTAAACACATGGATCTGCATTTGTTATCTTGAACCCCTGATGCACCATGGAAGAATCAAATTTTGTTGTACCACTGCCGTGAAGCTTGTTTCAGACAAAAAAAGCTTTTATTCAATCGGCAGACCATGGACTCTTTACCTCTAACCTCGAATCATTCAGGTTGTTCCATATATATACATATATATATATATATATCTCCTCATCATGATCACCATACAACAATACTGTCTTCACGTCACGTTGCTCTAACTGAAGGTCCATCCATGGTAGCAGTTAGTCCAGTATGACTCTGGTTGAACTCATCTTCACGACCGGTTTAAAATATCTCGCAAAGTCAATTCCCTTCCTCTGATGAAACTTTTGACCACTAATCGAGCCTTGTATCTAACCAGCTTGCCACCATCCTTCTTAAATTTGTACACACATTGTTCTTGAATGTCTTCTTTCCTTTCGGCAGCCGAACTAACTCGTTCGTATCATTCTTCTTGTGACAATTTTGGTCCATGAGCATTAGAGAGTTTTGATGAACAATGTAATTGTAATGGCGTTAGGTCTATAAATTAAGCTAATCGATTTGTGATCAATATAATATATAAGCTCATGATAATATCCGATCATGCATTGTTTATGAGCTATAAATCGGTTAAAGTGTTGAATATTTGATTGACATGTGAGTTTGTGATTTATTGGTGAAACAATGTGATCGCATGTTATAGACATCCCATGTGATAGGCTATATTGTTCTGTGCTATATATGGAAATGATGCATGAGATATCCTACTGAGTTATAAAAGAAAAATATGCTGTTTATATATGCAAAGTGATATAACGGTTGATACCTATTTATTCCGGGATGAAATCAAGTAGAAACTCGTTTGCATGCTTTCCACTAAATTTATTGTGCAATATCGAAGTAATGACTTTCCTTGTACTGATTGGATATTATATTTAGGAAAGATTTGATTTGATTGGCTTTGTCGATAAGGTGCTATTATAAGGTATGTGCTATAAACGGATGTGATCTCTGAAATAAGGAAAGTTCTGCCATGATATGATAAATCGAATGAAGTATGCTCTGATATGATTTATGTGCTAAACATGGTAAATATATTGATTTAATACTATGAGCTGTATATGGAAAACGTGCTGATACGATGCTATCTCGTATGCTATATTGGAAAGTTAATTTGGATTGATTTATACTAGAAACAGATTGCAAGGAATCACTTATGGAAAGTTCTAACATGGTAAATATATGCGAAATGATTGAATATGCATGAGAACCAATTCGAGTCTTTATGTGGAATATATTCATGCTTAAATGAGCTTTTATATGTGATATAATCATGCTTAAATGTGCTAATAGCCGTGTGAACTTTCTAGAAGCATGATTTATATGGCATGTTAACTCTCGAAAATTGCATGTAAACTATGCTTGATTTGGTGATTATTATATGATATGATTTTCCATGTGAAGTGCTAATTGAAAGGTTTATATATAAGCTGCACTTCATAATTTCGAGAACCTAGAACATGAGAAAATACGCATTCGAGAGATTTTTTAGCAGAAAAATTTTAAGAGATTCCTGAGCCTTTCACTTGCGATAGCTTTCTGCATGCCTGAGCTTTAACTTGCAATTCCATCACTGCACGAGTGATTCATCCCGATATTCTACCTCCCACCATACTCTATCTTCGGACGTGAGCAATACAAGGAGGCAAGATCGACGTTTACGCACACGTGAAGGGAAGGACGAGTTCCGGGAGCCATTCGGTAGCGAGCTGTGTCTGTCGGGATCAAGAGATTCCGAGGAATCGGCATGTGGTAACCTAGTGTGGCTAGTGTCGACTTGTTGCGGTTGTGTATTGGGCTAATCAATTAGTTTGTATCCAGCTACGGTGCATTATAGTGATTGATTAAACTCTTGGGAAGCAAACCCCAAGGAGAGGAGTAAACCCCAGTTGGGGATATAACCTTTATAAAAATCCTGTCTCGCATTTACGTTACAGTTATTTCCTTTTCGCTGTGAGACAGGCCCAACACACATCCGTCGTCACTTGGATATATCAGGCATACTCGTCACAAGCATCAGTAGGCATATCTAAGTCACTACATCTTAGGATTGTGAAAAGAAGAAGCATAAAATTTTTATAAGCCTAATTCACCCCCTCTTAGGAACATTTATATCTTCATTTGGTATCAGAGCTAGGTTACTCAAACGACGGGCCTAACAAGCTCGAGTTAAAGATCTAATGGCTTCTTCGAGTTTTGATGTTTTTGCAGAGGGATTATCCCATTCCTGGCCACCACTCTTCGATGGAACCATCTACGCCATTTGGAAAAACAGGATGAAGGAATTCTTGCTTGCTATTGAATATGATCTGTGGGATATCATCACGACTGGACCCTACACTCCTAAGAAGGTGGATGGAACTTCAAAGAAAGGTTCTGATTACGATGCAACAGACAAGCGAGGAAATCCTTGAATGCAAAGCAAAGAACATGATCTCCTGCGCGCTTGCAAGAAAAGAATACAATCGTGTGAGTTCATGCGAATCTGCCAAAGATATGTGGGACATGCTCAAGTCGCACATGAGGGAACCATTGAGTTGTACAAGAAAGAATAGCCCTCTAACTCACCAATACGAGCTTTTCAAAATGGAGGACAACGAGACCATAAGCCACATGTATGCGAGGTTCATGAACATCATCAATCAAATGTTCTCGTTAGGAAAGAAAATATCGGACGGTGAGAAGGTGCGAAAAATACTGAGATCTCATCCAAGAGAATGGAATCCCAAAGTAACAGCCATCTACGAAGCTAAGGATCTAGACGAGTTATTTGTCTAATCACATACGAGATGACTCAGATCTCCATGGAGGATAAACCACGAGCCAGGAATACCATTGCTTTCAACGCTGAACAGAAGGAATCTGATTCTGACGACGAAGAGAATATGGAGGAGATACTGGAACAGATCTCCATGCTAACCAGGAATTTGAAAGTCTCGGCTGAGAACAAAGTTTAATGAACCTCCAAGTTCCAACCTAGGACAAGGGAATATCGTCATCGGGAACACTGTGCAGAAATGCTTCAAGTGCAATAAGCCAGGCCACTTCACCTCAAACTGCCCGATGGAAAATGGTGACAAAAAGATAAAGAAGCAGAAGCCATGGTCACTAATGGGAAGAGGCCGAAAGTGAATAGGAGGAAGATCTCGCCTACATGGCCGATGATGATGATCAGGTATCTTCTTCATCCACTATTAAGAAAATACTATTTCTAAATGAAATATATGCTAGGCAAGATGAATCTCATGATAACGCTTCCTCAGTCCCTGAAGTAAATGAAAAGGAAGATATGTTTGAAATAATTTAAAATGCAGAAAAAAGGATTAAATCGCTCAACTCACAAGTAAAGAGTTTGGTTAGGCAACGAGATGACGTAGCGAGAGAGAAGCACCAAACAAATCTAGAAAATAAACGCTTGAGAGCCGAGCTAGAAACCCTTAAGGAAGAAAAAGCCTTGTGCAATTGTGAAGAGCTTAGGAAGCAAAAATCAAAATAATGATATATCTAGAGACATATCTGTTCTTAAGGATTCCTTAGAAGAAAAATCTCGTACCGTTGATAACTTCTTGAAGGACAACAGAATCTTGATATGTTACTCAGTATTCCTAAAAATGTTGGAAAATCAAGGATAGGATATTCCATGACACATGAACATGTTGCACCACCTACTGTTAAAAAATCCAAGTGTTTCCATGCGGCTGTCACAGTCATTATGCTAACAACTGTTTTTGAAGAGAGCTGATAAATCTAGATATGTCTAGAGTCCAAAGCAGGTTCCTGAGAATCAAGTCTATAATACTGGGGTACCTGTGTTTAAGAGATCACAGTCTGTGACACATGATATCACGTGTTAACAGGAGTTATTTTGCTGTCCTTTTAGGACCCAATCAAAGTTGGGTACCTCAGAAAAGAATTGACTTATGCAGGTACAAAGAAGAAAATCCAGCAAGAAAAAACAAGTGGTACCTCGACAGCGGGTGTTCCCACCATATGACAGGTGATATCAGTTAGTTTGTGTCGCTGAAAGCATTACGATGGAGGATATGTCTCTTATGCCGACAACACAAAAGCTAAGATTATTGGAGTTGTTACCGTCGGTAACACTTTACATACTACTATAGATGACGTATGGTTGGTAAGAATTTAGAACATAATCTTATTAGTATTAGTCAACGATGTGATAAAGGTCATACGGTCACCTTTGAAAATGATAAGTGCGTTGTTAGAAATGACAATAAGGTGTTATTTAGTGCATCTAGGGATAGAAATATCTACTGTATTACTCAGGATGATATCACTGACCAGAACGTCAAGTGCTTATCAGTTACACATGATACACCTGGTTATGGCACAGACGTTAGGACATGCCAACATGGAATTACTGTCTCACATTACAAGCAATGCACTTTACGAGGTGTTCCTAACATAATCATCAGGCATACCAAGGAGGCAAGTCTCTTTACTAGCGATGTTCCTGACATAATCATCAGGCATACCAAGGAAATGAAAACGAGAAGGAAATGTCTCACATTAGATATCCTGATACCTTACAGTTATTTCCTTTTTGCTATGAGACAGAACCGACACACATCGCGTTACTAGGACATATCAGGCATACTCGTCACAAGCATCAGTAGGCAACTTAAGTCACTACATCTTAGGATTGTGAAAAGAAGAAGCGTTAAAAAAATTTTTATAAGCCTAATTCACCCTCCTCTTAGGCACATTATATCTTCACTTCTTAGAGAATCCATTTCCTCTTGCATGGCTTTATCCAACAACCTTTGTCCCTGCAAGATTGTACTTCCTGGATGCTCTCTGGCTCCCCCTCGTTAGAAAATAAAATATAATCAGAAACTCGGAACCTCATATATGGTTGGTGTTCCTTAGTTGACCTTCTCAGCTGAGGTTTCAACTGCTTCTTGTACATTTGAAGGATTTCCCTCCTCGGTATCTTCAGTGTGTTTATCTCCGATAGGTTCATCATCATCAATGGCTGACTCTTTTGCTTCAGGTTCTTATTGCTGCATTCCTTCCTCCGTGGCACCATCATACGGAACGCCCACTAGTGTATAATCTTCTACACGCCACGACGCACCTTTCGTCACATCCACATCGAAGTCTCCTATGGTCTCATGCTCATGGAATACTACATCGCGACTTTGAACAGTCTTCTTCTTCTGGGATCCCAAAGTCTATAGCCGAACTCCTCGTCTTTGTACCCAACAAAGATACAAGGATTTGATTTATCATCGAGCTTCGATATTATTCCTTTGGCACATGCATGAACGCTTGCATCCAGACACTCTCAAATGCGAAAATGAGATATCTCTACCGGTCCACACTTTCATGGTATATCGAAATCTAATACCGATGAAGATAGTTTGCTGATAAGATAGACTGCAGTGTTGACAGCTTTCCCCCCATAATGACTTAGATAGATTAGCCATATTGAGCATCACTAGGACTCTATCCATAATGGTTCGATTCATTCTATCTGCGACAACATTGCTGAGGAGTGCCAGGAAATGTCTTCTTATGCCTAATGCCCTGCTTCATGGAATAATCTTTGAACTCTCTGAGAAATGTACACACCACCATTCTCTATGCGTAGACACTTTAGCGGCATTCCATTTCTCTTTCCACCATTGCATGGAACTTCTTAAAATAATAGAACACCTGATCCTTCATTCGCAACAGATATACCCAGGTCTTATGAGACACATCATCAATGAAGGTCAGAGAATATTCACTGCGTCCAAAAGATTCGACTTTCATGGGTCCACGTACGTCGTAGTGTACCAACTCCAACTTCTTCATTCGCCCCGGTTGAGTTCTTTGCTACTGAAACTCTATGTGCTTCCCAACAATAATTGCAGGGGTTCAGCGCTTTCTCTTGGCTACTGATATGAGGACTTTCTAGCCAAGACAATTAACGCCTTCTCTCCTACGTGCTATCCCTCTGTGCCACAAATTTGGAGAGAAGCATCATCTTCAACTACGTTCAGTTGGTTGGCACATACCGCTGCGTGTATCTTGTACAGCGAGCAGCATAGCTTCCCCTCGCTACCACCAATGATCCCTTGGTAAGTTTCAAGTTGCTATTTCCTATCTCGTTATAGTATCCGACGTTGTCCAACACCTTCACAGTACCAAGTTGAAATGCAGGTCTGGTATGTGTGGCACATCTTTCAGTCGTAATGTGCACCATACGCTCTACAGATATCACAGATCCCTACTATTTGGAAAAACACTTTGGTTACTATCTTGGTAGTGGCAAAGTTTTCCGCGTATATGAAGTATTCACGCATTGTGGTAGGAGATACCAGAGTCCACTACCCATTCGGTGCTTGAATTAGCAACGTGACAGCAGTCTGCTTCATTCACCAGAGTAACCTCTAGACCATAGTTGGAGGCAATTGCAGATGTGTTATTGTCATCATCTTGTTTCTGTCTTCTGTTGAGAATCCTAAAGTTTCTTTGTAAGTGGCCAATTCTTCCACAATGATAGCACTTCCTAATCTCCCAGGACTTGAATCTATCTTTCGACTTGTCATATCCTTTTGGTCATCTGCTCTTGCTCCAACCCTAATTTCCGTGACAAGCGTCTGTCCACTGGAACTGGCAGCATCCTTCCGTCGTAGCTCTTCATGTACAGTATTTTTCACCATATCCAACGTTACTTTTTCACTCGGTACCGAGTTAGTAAGCGATACCACAAACGCATTTCAGCTATCAGCTAGAGAACCCAGTAGTAGACATGCTTGTAGCTCATCATCAAGGACTAGATCGGCACTTGTGATTTGAGTCACCAGCCCTTCAAAGTCATTCAGATGTTCAACAACTGATCGTCCCTCGTTCATGTTCACATTCATGAGTTTCTGCATCATGAACCTTGCTTAGCAAATTTGTCACCTCATACTTACCCCTCTAATTTCGTCCAAAGTTTGTGGGGTCTGTCTCATTTCGGACGTGGATGTAGAGGCTAATGTCCACCCATTGGAGGATCACAACTCGCATTTCTTTGCAATTCTTCCATAGGATTGAATTCAGCCTTCGAGCATCTGCCTTCATTTTCAATCGGATCATAGAGGTCTTTGCAATAAAAGGTAATCCTGCATCCTTGATTTCTATTTGGAGTAATTCGTAACTGTCATTTTGATCATTCCTTCGTCGTTCTCCATGGCCGTCAAAATCTACTAGCAATCTACTGGTATCTTTCTGATGTGGAACATCAGTCAAAGCTGCAACCAGCAGAGCATACTCAGGATACTATTTAGGCTCTGATACCATTGGGAAGGGTGGTGGGCCCCATGGTGGTCAGTGGGCCACACAGCGGAATAGGTCCCTATTTGGCTCGGTACGACGATAGGAAGAAGTGGGACCCACGGGATGAATTTGGTGGGGACCACACATTAATTACCACGGTAAAAATAAAATTACCGTACGGTAAGAAAGAACACCAAATATTTCACTATACTAATAGTTACAACCTCGAATTTTTACTATCCACTCTTAACACTCGTGTTTACCTTACACCTCTCTGTGGATATAGAACCCTATCAGTTGTACCTGAACTGATAACCTCACAATTCACTCAAACTACTTCACACTGTATAGTAAAACTCGAATGAGCTTGTGATGATAATAACTGAAGAACTTCAGCCTATTTATAGATGTCTTCAGCTCTTTTGTACCACTCAAACCGGTGGTCAGGAATCTATCGCGTCGCCCTTCAATATGAATAGTTAATTAGTTTATTGTATATATAAATATTAATACAATAGAATAGTATAATATTATTATTTTCTTCATTGATGAAACAGTTGTGTTGGTTTCGTTGGTGGGCTGGACCTATCAAATTGCATAAAGGAAAGAAGAAAATTAGACAAAAATGTTTTTTCTTAGTTTTTATTTCTGTTTAATTGAAGTATTATTAACCATTACTAAAACATTTCATCATTTTTTAATTTACGTAGAAAAATAATATTTAGATAACATCTATAGAGAGGGGTTCTTCCGAAAACCAATTGGAGTAGGAGGAGAAATCATCTTATATATAGCGGCTCGAATAGTTTGAATAGTTGATGTGGGACAAACTTCAATTTTATAATATTGATCGACAAGCGATGTACTAATGTAAAGTGCAGGTGCGACAAGTGATAAATAAAACAAATACGTAGTTACTATCACCGGACATGCGATAAGCAGTGCACCTATCGTTTGTAGTGTAGTAAGGTGAGTAAACGAGTATCGAACACGATGAATAAACTTGATTACTAGTAATAACCTATCGATTCGATATCTAGCCTAAATAAAGTGCACATATTGTTTTACGAACTAACCTAACAAACCAATCCTAAGGCAATGAGAGATCAACAGAAAATGACTAAAACTAATAAGAGTGCTTTCAGATAAAATAGTGTGCTGGGATTCGAATCCCGTTAGGTCTTATCGACTTAAGACAAAAAATATCGTTCCTACGTGATTCTGACTAAATCGGAGTAATCTCCTACCCACTCACAAATTTGCTATCGCCCTAGACGCTCGCGGGGATCTAAGATTCAATAATTATTAGCGGTGAGGATCGAGTGTTTGCTTCGCCCTATCCTCAAATCCTATCATCTAAGAACGGCCTAATCGTTGTTTAGCTGTCGCCCTAAGCAATTTTCCACGCATTCACTTAATACATAGACATATTAAAGCGAATAAACACTTTCATAGGTAGATAAATAGTCAAAACACACGAGTTACGATATATATATATATGTCTTAAAGCCAGGTATCTTAGTCATGGAGGAAGATGATAAGTCTCGTTGATTCTAGGTAGACCGTTCTTAGCTACAGGGTAGACCATGATAGATGTTAGAAATGGAATGTTAACTTTGAAGGTAGATGGTGAAAAAGTTATGTTTAATATGTCTGATTCGATGAAAAGGAGTAATGAGCATAACGATAAGTGTTATTACTTAGATGCCTTTGAGCACGATTTTCTCTTTCTGTGCAAGGTCTATCACAGGTTTGAGCGAGGAGGACACAAGAATGATTATGGCGATCGACGAGTGCGAGGAGGAGGTCGACGAGCCCATAATAGCCGTCGACAAAAGCAGCAAAGAGGACAAGGAAAAGAGCTCGATCAAGGAGCAACTGATCCTAGAATTGAAGCCGCTGCCTGACCACCTCGAGTACGCATTTCTCGGCAGCAACGTAGGGCTGCCAGTCATCATCTCATCAAGCCTCTACAACGGACAGAAAGCCCAGCTCTTGGATGTGTTGAGGGCACACAAGACGGCCTTGGCGTGGAACGACATCAGGGGTATCAACCCGAGCTACTGCACGCACAATGTGGTCCACCTGTTACCAAACAAGGATCAAAAGATTATTAGAAAGATTAAACCATGTGAAGCACCTTTAGGTGTGTGTTTGCGTGTGTGTTTAGCAAGAGCGGCTTCAAAGATTAATTCTTTGATAAAAACCCTAACAAGGGAAACTATGGGCTTTATATACCAACAACTCTTTGGTATATTAAAGCCCAAGTCCAAGGACTTCTACAAAATACAAGTTGTCTCCCAGCCTATACAAACCAAGAACAATAAACAAATACCAAAGACTTAAATAACTAGAGGACACTACAAACTATTCCTAACAATCTCCCCCTTAGTGTCCTCGTCCTTTTGTTGATGTCTTCTGAGTCTTTTTTTTTCTTGGGGCTAGCCAGCACGTATGGTGACTTCCGAAGTCCTAAGATATGCTCATATGACTGCAGAATTCTTCGTAATGATATTCTCTCAAATATGATCTCGATCAGCTTTATGTACTTTACTTGGACTTCATGTTCTTCATCGTTTAGCTGCTCGAGAATATTTGAGCTTGTTTCGAATGATTAGAAGTGTACCGTCGCTGAACTTGTTAATCTCTGATGTCTTCATTAGCCTTTTCTCTTCCTTGTAGTTGATGTAAACAATGACAAATCATCATCTTTATTAATTATGTGGCCTTCGCCAAAACCTGGGTCTGGAACTTCAAAAGACGGCTTTGTGAGGTTTACCCTCTTCATGTTGCTTTCCACTGCCATTGGAGGTCGTGGGTCGCATTGAACTTGACTGGCGCATCATAAATCGCTTTGAGAGCGACATATCCAACTTTGAGGTCTGGATTCTGAAGCGTTCCAAGGAGCCTGTAGCTTCCCACCATCTGATCAATGTCCTCACTCTTATGTAGGAGAGATCGCCTTCAGTCAGTTCTTCGACCATTCCATCTTCTCGCCGTATCTTGTAGATAGGAAATTCATAGAAGTCAAGTCGAGCTCGTCGTTCTCCAATGATTGCACTAATTCTGACTCGTTCCTTCTCTTCTCTTCGAAGAGTCTCAACTTCAGGTCCTTTCCCTTTCATCATAAGTCCTCGACGGAGAGAAAGCAGGTACCGAATGGCAGTTGGTCTTGACAGATAGGTTAGTCCTCTGAGTTCCATCTCATCCAACTTAAATCCTATCTTCTTTCTTCCAGATTCTCCGTCGTATCTCTTCTTGATAGGGAGCAACCACTTTGGCATTCTCCCATGGCAGATTAAGTTCTTCTCTTATCTTTGACTTCAGGAGAGGGCATTCTTCATCAATGACGTGGTGTTTGAGAAGCTCGTCAAGTTCTGGAATTTCAGCTTTGTAATCTTCACCTTCCACGAGCTCATCATCATCGATAAGGGCCAGGCTTACGTTGGCTTCATTAGAAAATATCTAGCAATCTCCATTAAGCCCTTAGCTATGGTTGGGTCCATTGGTTTTGTTATCCAATCCTCGTGAAAATGTACTTTCAACAGTGGTGTGAGGATTGTATAACTCTCCGAGGGATAGGATGGGCTCATTGGTAGGAGATGAGGGGGATATTAGATGGCTTCTTAGATGGTGTGTATCTGGTGATGTGGCTTGTTGGGTTGTGTTTGGTAGTAGGTCGGGTAGGTTTTTGGTTCATGAGGGTGTAGGTGTTTTGGTGGTTCGAGTCGTCCTCTGTTGTTGAGGCTGTGGCTGTGGCTATTGAGGCTGTGGCTCTGGCTGCTTCTCCCTCTCGGGACGACCCTCACCCTTCGGGTCGTCACGCGGCTGATTCGAAGTCTGAGCCGCACCTCGGCACGTGAACGGAAGCTCTAGTCGCCTAAGGACCTCGCTTCATATCGTTGCGCTTCGTTGCAGTGCTGAGTCTGGCGATGACGACATCAATCAGTTCCGTCACAGGAACATTCCACGGACCGTCGTCAGGGCAGTAGAGGGATCAGCTTGAGAAGGTGCTTGTTCGGGGACGGAGGCTTTGCCTTGTCTCGAGAGGATGTCCCAATCGCGTTGTACAATTGGGTCATTATAGACTCTTGGAGACAAAGTCATTATGGACCAGATGTCGTGACTTCTACTCGGGGGAAGACAAAGTCATCCCTGAACTATGGGGTTGGTCTGGATTGTTTGCTGAATAGTAGATGGAGGAGGACGGTCGTGCTTTTGTTTGGTACGTCGTTCCTTCTTGCTGCTTTCGGCATCCTCTTTTTGCTTTTCTTTTGTTCTCGTTGTGGGGATACGGGTTTCCTAGACCTAGACTTGGCTGGTGTGGTTGGCTAATCCCGGGGTTAGTTCAACTGGGTTGGTTTGAACCATGGGGATGTCTTTAAGGTTATTCTGTCGTAGGTAGGCTTGAAGGGTGGAATCTGTTTTGTCCAGGAGTTGTAGAAGGTGTTCTCCCAATAGCATGCCCTCTTCATCGAATTTTGACTTTGTCTTGGTTGATTGAATTTTGTCGAGCTTGGGAATTTCATAAATTTCGGCCTGTGGACGGCGTTCGATCTTGGGGTGGAGGTCGATGAAGTGTTGAACGAGGATGGGAAACCATCTTTATGTAGGGAGGGACCTTTGTGGAGCTGAACTTTCGTCTTCTCAGTTGATCAACAAGGTTAGACCAAAATTGGCTGGGCGACATCGTGATTTTTGTTGAATACGATGCCGCGGAAGATCACATGATTTGTCTGTTGCAGTGGTCTGAGCCAGTGTGCTTAGGTGAAAGACACTTGTTGACAATTAGGAACAGCGTCCGCCAGGGTCGAGGATGTCTTTGGCGCAAAAGTCGGGGAGATAAATGATTTTGGGCATTTTGTTTGTATCTCATGAAGAGGAAGTCATCAATTAGATGTCGGAACTAGGATGGTTGTCGTTGTTTATGAGGTGGTAGGTGTAGTTGGGAACGTATGATTGCTGGGGTTAGAACAATAATGGAGTTGTCGATTAGAGCGGAGAGGTGGGTTGTTTTTGGTTGTCAGTTGGATTTTGAGGGTAGCCCAAAATTGGTGTACGTAAACTCGGGGACACGCTCGATTTACAAAGGCATTGTTGAGAGGATGGTTTGAAGAATTTTGAGGATGATAGGATCTGGGCACTGGGTGTTTTCAAAATCCAGCTGGACGTATTGGGAAGCCTTGAGCCCAGTCTTCAGACGGGGAAAACATCGTCAATTTCGCACACAATAGTGATCAATCGTAGATAGGTCGGAATTTCCAGAAAGACGTGAATAGAGGGATTTGTGAGCTCAATCGACGCAGGTCGTTCAAGATTGAGAGAGACTAAAAGCGTTAATCGCGTAAATTTGCGGAAAATACTGAGAAATCGGGTGATTTTAAATTTATATGAAGGAGGTTTACTGTAGCGAAAATACGGAATGGCCGATTTCGAAATCGGGCGAAAAGCAAATCGCCGATATAAATGATTGGCTGAATGGAACAGTTAGAACAATCGGGCAAATAGATAAATTCGGGCGATTTCAGGAGATTTTGTTGCGTCAGCCAATTGGAAATTGCATAAATTAGCTTTTGAAGAGTATCAAGGATACCAAAAGTTCAACTAATCTATGATAGTAGGCTCCAAAATTTAATATCAAATCCCCGAGTTTTCCTAGATCATTTCTGTGAGACAGAATCCGATAATCGACAAAGAAAGCGTCGCTTTCGTTCGCTGCGCTAAACCCTCAAGTCAAAAATTCTATCTGTATCATTGATTTTGTCCTTCTGGACGAATGATTTGTTGTCGAATTTGTGCCTATAAATAGACCCGATTGAAGAACATGGTAAGATCGTAATCACAATCTGGATAAAGAGAACTGGAATCAGCAGCGAGACCAGGAAGAAAACAGAGAGCACGCAGAGTTAGTGCGTCGCTTCAATCGCAACCTAGATATGTTAGTACTGGAGATTTCAATTCTTATGTGCTTGTTCATCGTTTTTATAGCGGTTCTGTTTTGGTTCTAACATGCTGTACTGGCTTTGAGACCCTGTTACGCACTTCAAGTGATTTTCATAGTTTCTTTGTTGGAGTGATTTGGTATTTGAAGATGTTTTGCGTATTTGAGTTGTAATAGTGTTTTTCGCCTATTGAAGGGTGTACGTTAAGGAAACTGAGTAAAAACTCCCAATCTGTGTATATCGTTAAAACGCTCCTCCTAGATTCGAGTAATTCTTGCAAAAACACCCCCTCAAACTAAGCATATGTGCATAATTAAGCTCCCCACAAACTAAGCATATATTATTAAGCTCCCCCTAAAAACCATTTTTTAATAAAAAAGAGATTCCGAATATATACACTCTTACAAAAGACGTCGTGGAGGTACATCACCTAAGGATCACGATTCAGCATGCCTAACTCAGATACAAGGAAATGGAATCGTGTTTCATCCAAGGCCTTTGTAAATTAATCAGCCAACTGAACCTCGGTATTTACGAAGTACATGGCAATTGTGCCCTTCTCCACATGGTCTTTTATAAAGTGATACCTAAAATCTATGTGCTTTGTGCGAGAATGGTTGAACAGGGTCACAAGTAATGGCTTATGGCGCTCTTTGAGTCACTATATATAGGAATATTATTGAAATCAAACCCGTAATCCTGTAGTTGCGTTCACACCACAGAATGTGAGGAGCAGCAACTCGCCGCAGCTACGTACTCCGCCTTGGCAGTGGATGTGGATACACAGTTTTGCTTCTTAGATGACCAACTTACTAGTTTGTCACCTAGGAATTGTAGCTAGGGTTGGCAATGGGGCGGGGATTCCCCGTCCCCGCGGGGATCCACCCCGAAGGGGCGGGGAATCCCCGAGATTTTATCCGTATGGGGCGGGGAGGGGGAATGATGTCTCCCCGTAGGATCCCCGTGGGATCCCTGACCCCGTCCCGACCCTCTTTTACATATTATAATATATATAATATTACATTATGATTATAATATAGTAAAATAATATCAAAATATAGACTAAAAAATATTAAATTAATACAAATAATAAATAAAATTATAATTTATATAATATTTATAATAAAATATATTGAAATTATATATTACATTAAAGATATATTTTTTTAAAGAAAATTAAGGGGCGGGGATTCCCCATCCCCGCGGGGACGGGGACGATTTCGTCCACGAATGTATCTCGGGGACGAGGAACGGGGATTAGATCCCGCCCCGCCCCGCCCGCCCCATTGCCATCCCTAATTGTAGCACTCCTGATTACTTTTCCTGTCCATCTTACATCCTGCAAAATCCGCGTCAGTATAACCAAGTAATTGAAAATTTGAGTTCTTAGGATACCACAATCCAAGTGTTTGCGGTTCCTTTGAGATACTTCATTATTCTCTTCAAAACTAGCATGTGTGACTCCTTTGGATTCGCTTGGAAGCAAGCACATAGGCATGTGGAAAACACGATGTCAGGTCTGTGGCGGTGGTGAGGTACATGAGTGATCCGATGATTCCCCGATATGTGTTGGATTGACCGCTTTCCATCTGGGTCCGAGTCAACGTACATGAAGCGGACATTGGGGGTTTTCTCGTAGTAGAATTATCCAAGTTGTACTTTTTGAGTATGTCATGGATGTACTTTGACTGGTTAATGAAGATGCCTTATGGAAGTTGCTTAACTTGAAGTCCAAGAAAGAAGTTGAGTTCTCCCATCATGCTCATTCGAACTTAGTCTTCATAAATCGCCAAATTCTTTGCACAATCTTGGATTTGGGACCCAAAGATAATATCGTCAACGTATATCTGAACGAGGAGAATTTCTGATTTATGTCTTTTGATGAAGAGGGTTGTATCGATCTTTCCTTTTGCGAACCCTGATTTAATCAAAAAATCAGAGAGTGCCTAGTACCAAGCACGTGGGGTGCTTAAGTCCATAGAGAGCCTTCTCTTGAAGATACACATAGTCAGGGCGAGTTTCGCTCACAAAGCCTGCAGGTTGTGCCACGTATAGACTTCTTCTTTCAAGACATGAAGGCTGTCTTGAAGTCCATCTGATAAACAGTGAAGTTCTTATGGGCAGCATAGGCGAGAAAAAGTCGGATAGCCTCGATTCGAGCGACGGGGGCATAGGTTTCAACGTAGTCTATTCCTTCTTGTTGATTGTAGCCCTTGCCACCAATCGAGCCTGGTTCCGAATGACAATTCCATCTTCATCTCTTTTGTTCTTGAAGACCCACTTTGTTCCTATAATGTTTTGCTCAGGGTCTTGGGACTAATCTCCACACTTTTAGTCGCTCAAATTGATTGATTTCTTCCTGCATGGCTTGTATCCAGTCTGGATCAGCTAATGCATCTTCGATCTTACTTGGCTCGTTCTGACTTAGAAAGCAGGCAAAGAATTTCTCATTTAGTGTTGAGGAGCGGGTGCTTATTCCTTGATTGGATCTCGACGAAATGAGATGGTGGGTGAGCTCTTGTCCCTAGTGTGGGGAAGTGGCCTGAGTTGTTATTCGTGTTAGGTTCCTCACTTATTTCAGTGTTGGTGCTAGAGATCTGAATTTGGGCTTGTGTTTCGTGTCCTGAATTATCTGTTGGAGTATTCTCTACGTCTCATGATGAGCGGGTTGATGGGTCGTAGTAACTTGAGGTTGGCTGCTTAAAGGCATCTCATTCGGGCCAGTTGAACTGTATACGGATTGTTCTGATGTATCTCTACTCTCATCGTTTGAGTAGGTCAATTGCGGCGAGGGCATAAGTATATTTGATCAAACAGAAGGTCCAGCTCATCCTCATCGAATGTTTGAGAGGTAGATGGTCTTCCCTCGGGTGAATGCTATGTTGATTTTCTGTCAACATTCTTATGAGTCCGGTTCTAGGCTTATCTGTCCAGAAGCGATAGTTGGCACTTCATCGAACGTAACATTTGCGCTTTCCATGACAATTCGCTTTGTGGTAGGTAAACTCGTACGCCTTGGACCAGCAGAGTATCCAATGAAAATGCCTTCGACTGCTTTGGATCGGTCTTCTCTATCATTTAAGACGAACCATTTGCAGCCAAAAACTCGAAGAAACCTGATGTTGATCTTTTGTTGAGAGCTCGTATGGAGTTTTCCGTTCTTTGTGAATGCTAGTTCTGTTCTGAGTGAAACAGGCTGTGTTGACTGCTTCGGCCCAGAGAAAATGAGGAAGTTTCGATTGTATTAGCATTGTACAAGCTGCTTCAACTAGACTACGATTTCTTCTTTCCACGACCCCATTCTGTTGGGGTGTCCTAGCTGCTGCGAATTGCTGAGTGATTCCAAGTGATGAGTAGAAATGTCAAGCAATTGATTCTTGAATTCAGTACCATTGTTAGTTCGAGTTACTTGAACATTGCATTCCAGTGAGTTCTGAGTTTTCCTTACAAAGTCTATGATCAAGTCGGGAGGCGTTTCATCTTTCGTCCTAAGGTTATGTCCACGTATATCGAGAGAAATCATCCACTTTTACCAGAATGTATTTTCGTCCGTGATACTTGTACTCTCATAGGTCCACACAGATCCATGTGCAGTAGTTCTAGTGGTCGGGACGTTGAAGCTACGAGCATTGCCTTGTGTGATGCTCTTCTCATTTTCCCCATTTTGCATGCGCTGCAGAGATGTTCCTTGTGATACTTCAAGGCTGGTATTCCACTCAACTAGTTTGTCAGTGTGTAGTCTATTCAACGTTTTGATGTTGAGGTGGGACAGTCTTTGATGCCAAGGTCACTTGTTGAATTGAGTTCTTCGTCATGAGACATAGTTTTGGACGAGGGTCTAGTAGTTTTCAAATCGATGGTATAGGGATTTGTCTTTCTTGTCCAGTTAGAAGGTCTCGACCACTATCATCAGTAATACGCAACCTTCAGCATGAAACTGAACCTTTAGTTGTCTGTCGCAGAATTGACCAATGCTGAAGAGATTATGACTGAGCCCTCGACATATGAATCCCCTGATCGTCAGGTTGTCATGAATTAGATCGCCATGTCCTAAAATAGGAGCCGCGTGATTGTTTCCAAAGCGCACATTTCCACCGAATTGTCGATGTAGTTGCTCAATAGCTCTTTTCTTCCAGTCATGTGTGTAGAGGCAACCAGAATCAAGTATCCCACACATGATGGATCTACAAAAAAACTAATGGATTTAGGTACCCATTTAAGGACGGGTCATCCCTTATTAGTTTTATGGTCTATGCATGCCTTTCTTGTGGGTCTGTTTCTAAGGTCAGTATTAGATTTATCTGCACTCCAGATGATTGCTTAGGGCCCATATCTTTCTAATTCTAGAGGATGACAGTGATTTGTCCATGCTCTGAGTTGTTGTTTTGTACCCATATGCTACGCATTCCTATAGCTTTGACTTCGTTGGCTTGTCCTTATCTTTGTCAGATTGTACTGTTACTTAAGAGAAGATGGTGGTGTTTCCTTGACGTGCTGGCATTAGTAGAGGTATTTAGCATTTTAAGATAAAAGCATCATAATGGCTAGAGTAGTAGGTACGATTCTTCGTAGTCCTTACGGCTTAAGAAAAATAGACGGAGGTTCAACATAATAATATTAGCACACACTTGACGCCTATTACAAAAATTAGAAACTAGACGCTTCAAAATCAACGGGTTGCTTCATTCTAGAGGAGTAAGCGACATCGTTCTTTGATAGACTGTCTCTTGTGGCTTTCTTCTTCCCTTCTTATTAGAGAATTGCCTGTGAGCACATGCAAGGATCGGTTAGTAAGCTTAGATATGCTAGATGCAATCTGCTTCTTTTCTTCCTAGTGTCGGTGGGGATGGATAATTGAGATTTGGTTAAAGGAATTTGTAGAGATACTGAAGCTATGCCGATGTCGATTGATTCTCGAGGAGGAAATTATAGCTATTAGGATTCATTCTCTACTTGGAGAGTTATCCTTTCTGACTCTAGAGTTGAGAGTGTAGTTCTGCTACTATCGATTTGTTTTTCCAGTGAGGAAATTATACTAAGCAGTATTCCATTCTCTATTTGGAACTTTATCCTTTCAGATTCCAGATTGATTGCAGGTTAGATATTTTCTTGATTTTAGCTGGTATATATGCATTAGAGATATTTGGTTCTTCGACACCTACTTCATTAGACGAAGACGTATAGATGAGTAGTAGTCATCAGGATTAGATAATGGTATCTCCCTCGTCTTGTAACTATTATTCAGTTCTTCATAGTTAATAGAGATTTCTGCCCAATCTTCCTATTTCTTTTTCTCTTTCTAGTGCATATGCGCAGATGAGCTCGTGAAAGGCATTAGACAAGGCAGATTTAACCGAAGAAAACTACATCATAAAGAGGTAGAGGTTTCTTTACTATTGGGATAGAGTTTGGATTGAAGCCTAATCTTCATGTGGGTCATAGAATTCTATGTCTCTAGGCTTATTCATGAAGATCGTTCTATCTGTTGTCCTCTCATAATAAGTAAGTCTTCTAGCTTCTAATCTTAGCATACAATTTGCACGTCATTATTTAGGTTATCGAACTCGCATGTTTGTTGATTCGCTCGTCATTGCAAGTTGTCAATTTGTCCTTTAGCTCACTAATCTGTGTTTCAGACCTTCTATTTCTAGGTCACGACTATCAACTTTTGACTATGCTACTTCTACCAGACAATCTAGGTTGCTATTATCTTGTAATTGCTTAAGTAGACATGCATAATTATTGTCAAAACGAGCTTGTAAGCATGACCTTTGATTCAGATTCAGATAGGTCAGATCTCAAGTCAACTAAGCAAGTTTCTAATCTACTTACTTCTTCACGAGTCGTATCTAGGATTTCTAATGTATTAGCTAACTTCACTTCTGTTACCCTGAAGTATTAAGTTCATTTTGAAAATATAGCATATTTTTGTTGAAGTTCAGAGTACAGTCTAAGGTTAAGAGTTCTACCTCCTCTCCTGAAGACAGCTCCTTGTCCTCAGTATCAGCTTGTTCTTTTTCTCAGTGTCATCTTCTTCCACCAGAGCCATCAGGGCTATCTTCTCTATCTCACTTTCAGACGTGTCGTCTAGCCAGTGGTCTTGTTCAGCCATTAATGCGGCTCCAGATTTCTTTTGCTTGAGCAGTTGAAGTTTTCTGGTGTAGTACTCTTCATCTTTCTTGGAAAGGTAACAGTCTCTAGCGACGTGCCCAGACTTTCCACAATTGAAGCATTTGCTAGGCTCAGGGTCATTCCTAGTATCAGGTTGTTGAAAAGGCTTTGGCGGCTGTTTGGAACTTGATGATCTCTGACGATTGACAGATGATGATGATTTTTTGAAATATTGTTTGCCATTCTTTTCGTTATGAAAGCCACGTGCTTCTCGAAGTCTTTGAATCAGAGTTGATTCTGACTCAGAGTCTTCACTTTCTAATGGACTGGAGGACTTAGACTTACTCTTTGCAGCTTTGCATTTTCTTAATATAGTATCTGTTACTAGGGCAACAATGTCCATGATTGCTTACCTTTTCTCTCCTCCGATCGCTTCATGAACATCATCACTGTGCTGCTCCAGACTTTCGTAAACATGTGAATATCAATCTGATCTAGGTCCTTGTTAAGCCTGAAGTGTGTGGTGACTCCTTTCTATTCTGGATGTAGGGAGGTGAGAATTTGACATTGAGTTCCATGTTCGTTCACGAGAACCATGAACCTGTTGTAGGTCTCACCGATTTGCTCATCAGGCTTAGCCTAATGAATCGTATGCCGCTAGGGTATTGGCTTTCTTGGCTCTTAGTCCACTTCTGTTCCTTGCATTAATTTTGCAACCTCATCCCACATTGCTTTAGCGGTTGGAAAGCTATCCACTTGAATCAGTATGTCATTAGGTAAGGCTTGCATCAAATAATTCTTGCAAGAAGATATGCTTTAGCTCGTTTCTTTTCTGCATCAGTGTATTGTGCTGGAGTTTTGAGTACCAAGCTCTCTTGAACTGCTGGGGAGACGGTATTATCACCACTGACTGTGACCCAGAATTGTTGTGGTCCATTCTCAAGAGAATCGATGATGATCGCCATTGTCCTTTATTTCAAGAAAGTTGAGGAATCTGCTTCTCCAGACTCCGAAGTCTCTGCTTCTCAGGACTGGAACACGGATGTCGCTTCCCATGGCTAAGGAATCCATTTGTTGTTTGGTAGTGATCGTAACGTGGAAGTGATCTGCGAAATGAAATGTTAGTCTCGAACAATTTAGTCAAGTTTGAAATAAATAAGAATAATATTTAGTATTTTATTTTATCTATATTATCATATAGGGTTTTTTTTTTGTTTTTTATGGTTCGGGTTTTGCAGGAAAGAAAAAAAATAATCAAGATCAGTCAATTTACGCTTTCAGTTTTAAATTGATCGAACAGGTCAAGGGACTGGAATCGGACAGCCCAAATACTAATTGTGAAATTGAGTGACTTGCTGTTGATTTAAATCGTGCAATCAACTAATTTACTTGGATGGGTTGGGTCAGGAACTGAAATCGGAAAGACTTTAGTTAAAATGAGAATCGGACGATTTGATACTTATGGCTACGAGATTTAAATCAGACGATTTGTAGTTAAGTAGGAATGTGTCAATCGGACGATTGAGCGAAATCGGGTGAGGTTAAAATCGAGCGATATATTAATCGGGCGATTTATCTAATCGGCGTTTGTCTCAAATTACGGTTAGTGATTTGAAGAGAATTCGTGTTTGCTACAGTGAAATCGAGCGATTATGTGGAATCATATGATTTCCTCTTAAGAAGAAAGAAATCGGGCGATTTAGTCTTAGAGACTAAAATTCGACGAGGCTTAAATCGGGCGATTCCTGCGAAACTAAAACATTTCCATCGAATCCTTCAAAAATCAAGAAGCTGCATGAAAAATCTACCCGAAAGTGAAGAACAGACCAGAAAAAAAAATTCAGACTCGATTTTTGGTTTAAATCCATTCAAACTTGACTATAATCGATGTAAAAGAACAGAAATGCACACATTAACGATTTTCCTCCACCAAAGATGGTTTAAAAACGATTAAAAAGGCACATAAAAATTGAAAATGGATTTTGAGCAAATGTTCTTTCAAATTTTTTCAGAATCGAACGAAACTGGATACAAATTGATGAGATCGATCCACGTTTGCTCTGATACCACTTGTTGTCACTCGTTACCAAACAAGGATCAAAAGATTATTAGAAAGATTAACCGTGTGAAACACCTTAGTGTGTGTTGCATGTGTGTTTAGCAAGAGCGGCTCAAAGATTAATTCTTTTTTTGATAAAAACCCTAACAAGGGAAACTATGGGCTTTATATACCACAACTTTTGGTATATTAAAGCCCAAGTCCAAGACTTCTACGAAATACAAGTTGTCTTCCCAACCTACTACAACCCAAGAACAATAAACAAATACCAAAGACTTAAATAACTAGAGGACATACAACTAATTCCTAACACACAAGATCCTCATGGAGGATGATTTTATGCTAGGCGCACAACGCAAAGGCGACTCAACCCCAACATGAAGGGCGTCGTCAAGAAGGAGGTGATTAAGCTATTTGACGCAGGGATGATCTACCCCATTTCAGACAGCGCATGCGTCAGCCCGGTCCAAGTGGTCCCAAAGAAGGTAGGTTATGACGGTCGTCGCCAACGAAAGACGAGGACCGTGACTGGGTGGCGCGTCTGCATCGATTACAGGAAGTTGAAAAACGCCATGCGAGAAGATCATTCTCTCTCTTTTATTTACCAAAATGTTAGAAATATTATTCGGTCACTCATTTTATTGCTTTCTTGATGGCTTGTCAGGTTATCTGCAGATTCCTGTAGCACCTAGGGGTGTTCAAATTCGGACAAAACCGAAAAAATTGGCCGAACCGAAAATTTCGGTTTTTTCGGTTCGGTTAATTCGGTTGGTTTCGGTTTTATGTTAGAAAATTTCAAGAAAAACCGAAATAACCAAATTATATATATAATATATCAATATGTGTAATGGGCCATGTTTGTGAATGTGATCAATTTAAAAAGTGGCCATCTACACTGATATTAAGCCAATTAAATAATATATTCTTGACAGAAAATAAAAAATTAAATATCAGTTCCACACCAGAAGACTTAGTCGATGGAGAACACAAACCTAATTTCTGTAAATCACATATTTGGTTCCTTTTATTTTTTATTACTTGCTTTCTCGTT